>LPNX010805777.1:30154-67585 GCA_001517045.1 Pseudotsuga menziesii | reverse complement strand
AACCTCGACAAACTTGGTTTTGGGGTGCCCCATCAAAAAATGCCTAAGGACTGTTTTTATTTATTTGTTCCTCATTGATTGTCCTTGCCACTGGAATGTCTTATTCTTGTGGAAAGTATGAAAGTAAATCCAACCCCATCCTTGTAGTTAGCTCAAGGACTAAGGTATTTCTTGGAATATGGTCTTGTTTCTTGCGATCCAGATATCCCAGGTAATAAGAACAGACATTTTCCTAAAGTTTCCCATGTTTTCTGTTGTGATCCTCACCTTGCCAATATGTATTGCAATTTAATAGTATGTTTGAATCCCTCCATGTATGTAATGAAAAAGGGAAAGATATGAAAAAGGTGATCAATATTTTTTGTTGTGTGTTTGTAGAGGATACGCCAATGAGGGCGCTTAATTTTTGTTTTTTCATCCTATCCCAAGTTGGGATCTTCTTTTCTAGCATACACCACATGAACATTTTTGTCTTGTATGGGAATTTTGACCTACATACACTTTTCCACCACCATTTGATATCTCTTTAATGAACTAGTATTATCAATTTTTTGTGTCACAACTTAGGAGTATAATGGCCATGAGCAATCAATATCCAAATTAGTTCGTCTCGATCATGATTTATGCATATGTGTGTACTTCTAAGTGCATTTAAGTATGTATTCCATCCTTTTATCAAAGCATCTAGGATTTTCAAGTTGTTTTCATCTCTCCATCCCTGGCGTCAAATAATGGATGAATGTTCATTTTCAGCTAGATTTAGGTGATGTATACCTTGATGGTGGATATGTTGAATGAACTAAGGTTGAAAAATATGTTGATTTTGAATTATACACCAAGCTTATGCTCTTATCTGGAATTGTGTCCCATTTCCAATTTTCCATCCAGGGTATTCCTTTATCATCGACAATGTGTTTAGGACAGATTTCCAAATGATTGAGATAGAGTGTATATTTATCGGAGGATTCTTTGGCTAGTCTAAATGTGAGTCCAGAGAAATATACTTGTGACATATTACTTCATTCCATAGGTTTTGTGTGATTAGGAGTCGCTGCACCCGGACCTAATGCATCTCCTCTACCTCTTTCTGCAGCTTCTTAGTTGTGCTCTGTGACTGGACATAGCCCTCAGTAATCTCTTTCTTTCGGTCCACTAATTCTGGGTGGCAACGTGCTACAACTCCACCAACATCATAGAAAATAACTTGTTCAGATCCAAAGACACACTTTGGATCGGTCACAGCAACTGGTGTACTTCCTAATTTCCTGTGTTGATCGTAGTCGGGGGAACTTGCACGTTCTTAGCCCAAGGCTCAGTGCTATTCATCAATACATCCTACATCATAGGCCGCACAGATGGCTACCTGGAAAAAATATCAAAAAATGGAATTTAATCTATCTCTTACCACACCGAATTCTTCATGGTTCAACTCTCAGATTGTCTGTGTCACAGCCTCAGAGGAGTCAGTGACTACTTTGATGAGCCATTGCAGTTGGTCCTCCATCCCCGATTGGATACCACTTCCCACATCATATTCTTGGCACCATTTGGTGTGAGTCTCCTCCCGCATGCATTGTGCTTCCACCTTGAGTTCCATCGATGACTCATTGTCAGAGTCGTGAATGCTCAACTCCCTCTTGGTAGGCTCTTCTAGGGCATCAGGTGGTGGCTCCTTAGACAATTCCTCCTGACTCACCAGTTTGCGCCATTCCACTGACCAATATTGAATAATAGCATCTAACTCTTTCATTGTGACTTTGTAAGCCAAAAGTAGCCACTGTCGGTCGAGGTCCTATCACACCTAAATGTAGATAGAGTGGGGCCTGATGGTGAACCAAGTAAGCCACTGATACTTTGTCGTTGCATAAGGAGATACTTGGGAAACGACGATTGCTACGGCCTGCAGTGCTTCCGAATAGACCCAAGAATGAATGGCATAGTCTGCTTGTCGACTTGGCTCTTCAAACCACCATAATTTCTTATACCATGCACCTCGACACACCTTTTCCATATCGACTGTCATTGGTTGATAGTCTTTAGGTTCCATCCAAGCGACGAGCGCAATAAGAATCAACAACCAACTATATGAAAATGGCCGCCTAGTTGGAGCAGCAAGAGAATCTTCTAGCAATTATTTCAGCAAAAACAAATAGCAATTCATTTGCACCCCCTCAGTACACTTCTAGGTGCATGCGACAATGTTAGAATTGCATTGGACCGGTCGATTTCCCCGAACGACCTTACTCGCCAGAATCCTTGCGCCTATGTGCACCACTTGTGAATTAATGCTATTGATTCGATAAGCATGGCCAACACGTAGTAAGCCAAAGAGCTCATGCATCTTCTTGGTAAGCTTTTTGTCAATATCCCTCCCATGGATATACTGCATCGGATATTCCTTGGCCTTCGGCAAGCCTATGATGTTTAAGATTAAATATACTGTAATAGGAATGGGTGTATTCAACCAAAGAGTCCCCCAGTGAAAACAAGCCAATGATTTCTTAACACATGCATGGGATTCATTCAGTCACCCAAAATGAGGGATATTAATGAGCCCCAACAATCCAGATATGTCTAACCCACTCACCCAAGGTTGAGGAATCTGCTGAATTGGGGCACCAGGCACCATCAGAACTAACTGGTAGGGCTCATCCCAAACATATTTGAGTAACAAAAAGTCATGGTCATCAAATTTCAACCTGATTAAGGCAGGGATGATGTCGAACGACCATGTCATCCCTTCCAACAGTGACAACAATTTTGGTAGATACTTATGGCTTTTCGTCGGCTGCCTCAAATTTGCTCCCAGACGCGTAGGAGAGACCTACCCCAAAATATCATGGACAGGATGCCCCTAGGCACCATAGACTCTACATCTTCTAAGCTCGATGGCCTGGTCTATGTAGCTCCTTTTCCTTGCACTCTTGCTGATGTGTGGGTTTGCCTCTTTTACAAAGATGTGGAACTAGGATTCTGAGACTATCCCTTCCTCTTGGGGATAGATGATGAGCCAACCGGCATGCTCATGAATTATTCGTCAACAACCGTGGGCTGAATAGGGGAATCTAGCTCACTTGAAATCTCAATGGAGTCGAGGTCGCTCAGCATGCCTCATGCCCCAAACCTTAAAATACACTTGACAACTCTAACCTTCAACATTGAAACTCACCCAAAATATCACAACACACTGCATTTGAATTTAACACTCTGGTCGTTCAACTAAACAATGCCATCCTCATGCATCCCGTGTGATTTTTATAGCCATCTCCAATTTAGACTCATCATTTCCAAATCTACGATCACCATTATGACTAAATCTGGTAGTAATGACGTGAAATCTACCGGCAATCCTACTTCTCTAATGGTCGGATCAACCATTAATGCATGTCGCTTCAACAAGCGCCTCCAGGCACTATTTTAACTACCTACATTTATTACTTGATTTGACCAACCCACAACCTTGTAGCTGTCGCAATTGGTCGACCATTCATCGCTACAAACTCTAACCTTACGCATCCTCTTCCCCTGGGCACCTCTTGCTACTCTGAAACAAAATCTTCATTTTTTTTTCATACAACGCTTCAAACAGTGCGCAGCTCTGGCCCCATCCTATAGGGCTTCAAGTGACTCCCATTAACGAGTGTCGGCAATATCGCGCCATCTAATTGCTGTAACTAAACTACACCTCTAGAGGTAATGGAATGAACAAGATATAGACCTAACCAGTGCATTTGTAACTTACCTGGATGGTTTATGAACTTACTATTGTATAAAAACACCAAATCGCCTTCTGCAAACTATTTTTTCTTAATGTGGAAATCATGCCATGCCTTCTGTCGATCCTTCTCAACTTGCTGGTGGAAGCCAGCAATAAAGTGGTCTTCTTCAAGCTAGATCAACTGTATAATGCGCTCTTCTAATGCATCTACATCATCCCTACCTGTCACCGCGAAAATGCACAAACTAGGAATAATGTACTCCATGGGAATTATTGCCTCTTGCCCATAGACTAGCTTGAATGGTGTCTAACCAGTTAGCCATTTGCAAGTAGTGCGATAGGCCCATAGCACTACAGGAATTTTTAGGTCCCAGTCATCACGGTTAGCATTACATACCTTAGCTAGCGTTGTTTCCAAGACTTTGTTGAATGCTTCGACAATCCCATTCTCTTGTGGATGGTATGGCGTACTCCTCTTATGTTGCACCTACAATTCCTCAGTTAGCACTTTCACCATCCAGTTGACAAATGGACTGCTTTGGTCACTCATTAAGATCCTAGGACACCCAAACCGTGTCACAATGTTTTCAAAGATGAACTGTGATGATGTCGCAGCGGTACAATCTACTACTGGTGTAGCTTCCTCCCACCTAGTCAGATAGTCAGTTGTAGTAATGATGTATCGTGCACTAGTCTGCTTCCCTGGTGGATTAATAGGACCCACAAAATCCATGACCCATTTATCAAATGGTTGCAGAGTCACCTGCGGTACCAGCAGCATCTCATCCTGCCGCGATGGTTTACCAACATACTGGTAGACATCACAGCTCCTCGCATATTTTGCAACATCATTATGCAACATGGGCCACTATAGATTGGCATGCAACACCTTCCACGTAGTATCCCATCCTCCATAGTGGCCTCCCACAATTCATGCATGTGCTTCTTCCATAATGGGACCCTACTCATGCGGTAAAATACACTGTCGCAATATTTCATCTAGTCCAAGCTTATATAACTTCCCAAGAATTAGTTGAAAATCAGAATCCTTCATGACTAGTTGCTTCTTTTGGCTACTCAACATCTCCTCCGGGGCGACACTAGTGGCCAAAAACTAAATAATTGGTGCATACTGATCATCTGCAATGTCAACACGAAACAATTGTGCATCTGGAAAGGGGTCATCAATATTGGTCGGTTGTTCACCGTTCTCAACATGAGACAAATGATCTGGACCAGCGTTCAACCGTCCTGGATTCACAACTATTTCAAAATCAAACTGCTGAAAGAGTAATAGCCATCGACATATATTCCCCCCCAACACAGGATTATTGACCAGGTATTGCAAATTAGAATGATCGGTGAGAATCTTGAAATGTCCACCCAACAAATAGTGCCTAAACTTTTGCAAGGCATAAACCCATTAGAGGAAATTTGGGGTCTAAAATGGGCCTTATAAGAAAACGTGCCAAAATAAGTTTTTGTGAGTTGGAATTCAAGAACCAATAGAATTTCAATAAAATAAGTCAACCATAATGGTTGAATTGACATATTTGTCATTAAAAAAAACTACCTTTTTTGTTCGTATTTTCGACATATCTCATTGTGTTTTTACTCAAATTTCAATCACGAGAGCTCGTTGGATGCAGAATTTGATTCTGCATCCAACAAGCTCTCCCGATCAAAATTTGAGTAAAAACACAGGGAGATATGTCGAAAATACGAACACAAAAAGTAGTTTTTTTCTTTCTTCCTCCAAAATTAATCAATATTATTTTATTATTTTAACTATTATTTTAACTATTATTTTATTATTTTCCTTAGGAGGCCCATTTTAGACCCCAAAATTCCTCTAATGTATTTCCACGACTTCCCTTTCTGTTGTTGTATACTTTCGTTAAGCAAATGACAAATTTCTACTAGCATAGGCTATTGGATTATCCAGATCACCCTCACCTGGTTGTGCAAGAATAAACCCCAGTGCAATAGAATAAGTGTCAATGTGCACATGGAACTCTTTATTCCAATAAGGAAAAACTAGTAGGGGCTCCGAGGCCATCTTGGCCTTCAAGGTGTCAAAACTTCCTTAACATTCCTAAGTCCATTCATATGCTGCATCCTTTTTCAGTAGTTTCTCCATAGGGGCAGTAACCGCAGTGTATCCTTTGATAAACTTGTGATAGTATCCGATATGCCCCAGCGTTTCCCAAAGCATCTTCACATTCATCGGTGGCGGTAAACTAAGGATTAGAGTGATATTCACCACATCGACCAACAGACCTTCTTTGCATACTATGTACCCAAGTAGCATGCTAAACGGTGCACAGAAAATACACTTCTTAGAGTTTAATGTGATCTGATGCCATTGACACATTTCTAGCATCAGTTGCAAGTTGTTGAGATGGTCCCTAATTAGTCCATAGTTAGTCCAAACATCCATGTACACTTGTAGGAACTTTTGAATAAAGTCTTTAAATACAGTGACAACTACCTGAGAAAATACTGTTGGTGATTTCTTTATCCCAAAAGGCATGACTGTGTATTGAAAAGAGCCCCATTCCGTGACAATGTGATCTTGTGGAAATCCTCCTTTGCAATCTGGATATGGTGGTATCCCAAAAACCCATCCATGTAGGAATACATCTCCTAGCCACCTACGCCTTCAAGCACTTCATATGTAAAAGGGGTCAAGAACAGGTCATGTACGCATGCATCATTCAACTTCCTTAGGTCGATGCAAATGTGGATTTCTCCTTTCTTTTTATCCTGGACAACCATAGGGCTTATCCACTCGAATTCTTCTACAGGATCGATGATCCCAGCATCGGGCATTAGTCTATTTCAGCCTTCACACGTTCCTTGTATCATGGGTTTAGTCGATATGGCCTCTTTCGCACAGGTTTTGTATCTGGTTTCAACAGGATTTTCATTTCCCCCAAGTCTCCTAAAATCCCCTTCAAATCTGAAAACGGTGTCGAAAAAAGGTCCTGGAATTTAAGTAGCAGGTCGGTGATCTTAGCCATGGTCTCCTCGTCACAGTAGTCTTCGACATTGGAAAATTTGGGGTTCTCTTCCGACCCAATATTGACATTTCAAATATTCAACATTTGACTCATTGAATTCATTGAGATGTCTGGTGCTATGACATTGCTGCTTCCTTGTGAATCTGGAAAATTAACATTTTGCAACTCATCGTCATCTTCAGGTTCCCCGAACAGGTCGTATCATGTCATCATGGATTGGATGGAGCCATGAGCATGTGGATCAGCTGGGCATACGACAGGGATGACCTTTAGTACAATGTCATGGATTATTTGTAAAGAATTACATACCTCTGGGTTGGCATCCTGAAAACTAAACATCTACATGAAAAAAACTCCTCCAAAGTGGCGATAGTTCTACACAACTCTGTCGCTACATACCAGGATCTCAGCATCTCTTCCAAAGTATGAATGAAAGCATAGACCCATTCATCTATAGGTCATGACGCCCACAAATTTTGACACTCAATCAAATGACTAGTGGGATCATTCCGTCTGTTGTATCTCATAGCATGATAGACCTCTGAGTCGCCAAAGCGCACCATCATCAATCTCTAGCACTTTTCCCAATCATGGATCATTTGTTTGTATCTCTCCCACCATTGAGCCGGGGTAGCCTTCAGCGTAACCTCTAGGGCCAATATCCTTTGTGGTTCAAAAAATTTCTCCTCGAATTATTGAAAGAACTATGATAGTCCCGATAGGAATTCATAAATGGGAAACGCGACAGTATCAGTGGCTACGCGGCGGAGAGACTGTGTGATCAACTCATATTTCTTGAATGATACTTCATGCAACCTATTCTTCTAATTTTCTAGAGAATCATCAGAGTCAAAGGACGTAGAACTAGAATTGAGCCATCCAAGTTCACTATCAACAGTCGGGTGAATGTAATCCTCAGAGATATTATAGGCATGGTCCCAACTCCTACCAGCCTCATTCCTTACAGGTTCAATATACCGACGTCCTTCCTGAGGGTCCATAGGATCAATGACCCTAACATCCTGGTTTTCAAACATCATAACTCGTTTCTTGAAGTTGATAACCACCATGATATCATTATCCCATCCAATCCCTAGCAGTGCGGGATAGGAACGAACATCTTCGACTACTTCTATGTCATCAAATTCAACCTGCGTTCTCATACCTTCAATGTTGATAACCAGGTTAGAGAAATGACCAATGGGTTGAACCTTATCCTGATTTGCTAATCGCATCTGTACCAACGACCATCCCAGTGTCAGCTTCCCCATCATCTACCAATTTTGCTTGGTTAGGATTTTTACATTTGATCTGAGATCCAAAATAATAAAGTCAACCTCGTAATCCCCAATCTGGATATTCATCCTCATCTCCTTGCCTGTCTTCCACTTTTTCAAAGAGTACACTACATAATCTTTCACTTCATTATCTAGGCAGTACAATAACATCTCAAGCTTGACAAGGGCGTCAGGGTCCCTTGCCAGCGATATAGAATTTTCAAAGAATCACCGCAAGGTACCATGCGGCCACAATGATCCTGCCTCTACAGATGGATCAAAAGTAGATGGCATGTGAATAATTGGTAACTTACTTGGATTCCTCCCGATTTCATGCTTCATTTCAAAGAAAGTGTCTTTATCTGTCCCAATATCAAATGCTACTTTTTTCTTGCCAGCGAGCCGAATTTGTTGACGTGGTCTATCGTCTCCAGTTGTCGCACCAGTGTGAGTGACAATTCCAACATCGACATCCTTCATTCACAATTCAACATGAATTGTTGCAATCGCCGGCCCTTGATTTGGGTTATGAGCTTGAGTCAATAGCAGGTTCTGATGGAGCGTGTAATGCTCTGTCTGCCGGGCAGAGCACTCCGACCTACCCTTAACAGAAAAAAAATTTATCTATTGAAATTTCAAATTTTTCATTTAAGCTTTGTGCAGTAAAGAGGTAGTTTATCAGTAGAATACCTCGAATTACTTCCGCTCTTGAATCCTGGTTCTGGTTCTGCTCCTGCCCCTGCTTCTGCTCGTGCTCCTGCTCCTGAAAGAGCTTTATTGCCGGCTCTGATTTTCCACCCTGCCGACCAGCAGGTTTGCTGGCCCTAGGAAACCGACGGGTTTCCTAGCCCCCGAGCCCACGTACCAAGAAAATGGATAGCAACCTCCTTTCTTCAGAGTACAAATATGACTGAGTAAATCCTCCAAAATTTTCTCCTTTCCTCTCTGTTCTTTCATAAAAATTTCTTCACTCCCCGTTCTTCGTAAAAAAAAAAAATTTCCCCCTTGTTCTTTCATAAAAGTTTTCCTTATACCTCCTTCCTCCACCGCCTTTTCTCCCACCGCCCTTTCTTCCACCGCCCCTTTTATTAATTTTAAGTTATTCTTATTTTTGGGCAGTGTATTTAAATTTTCGATTGACAGGTGTTAGTTTCTTTGAACGGTATTTGTTACACATGTCCTAGCATTTTTACTTATGTGGATTGCTCAAGATTATATTGAGCGGTAACTTAATGGTTTTGTAAATTAGGTTTATTATTTATTAATAACTTAAATAATAATTAAAAAAATATATTAACCTTAATAATTATTATATATATAATTTTTTCAATTAAATTAAAAGCACTTACTATTAATCATAAATTAATATGGGCATTACAGAGCGGCTGATTCAACAGTTGATTCATCAGTGAATTCTGAGTCTAGGGTGGGTTCTAAGTTTGATTCTATGGTGGGATCTGACCCTGCATCATCGGTTTCTTCTGTACTTTGAACATAGGTTGATTATGATTATGTACATTTTGCAACTGAGGAATGTTTCCAGCCTTCCATTTTTCAATCAACTAAGGATATTTTTAGACATTATGTTCACTAGTTGTGTAATAAGTACACTGCGCATGAGGGAACTCCCTCTGATAATTCCCAAATACTCCACAAGTATAACACTGAATTGATTCACGACCTCATACTCCTCCTCGATCAAAGCCTCCTCCTTGGCCCCTAAATCCTCCGCGGACTCTTCCCGACTAAAAATACAATTGGGCCGTATGTTGTTGTGGTAGGTTTGGTTTCTGTTGGACATAGTGTGTAGCTTGAACATATTGTGGCCGATTATACTTTGGTCATGGAACCTGATTATACTAGGTTTGTGATAAAATATGTGGCTGAGGTGCAAACTATGGCTGCAGTGTAAACTATTGTTGTGATTGCACGGGGATAAACTGCATCGGAGGTGGTGGTGTATACTTCACATGTGCTACTGGTTGTACCACTTGTGGCTGCACTTGCACTACTCGGGGGTCTTCACCTTTCACAAAGTATGAATCATATGTCCTTTTCTGGAGCAAATCATAATCTCGATAGTTTTTATCATCGTGTCCTACTGACCGAAAAAATGTATAGTACAGTTTTTCTGCCTTGGTAACCATCTTCAGCATGTATTCATAGTTCTCATGTCGATGCCCATAGACTTGATAGATGTGACACCATGGTATACCGACACATCTCAATGGGTTTGGGGATCTTGAAAGGAAATCATTTTGGAATGTAAGACACATGTCCTTGCTATGTTCGTTTGCATGGCAACGGGTGCACCAAAGATCATCACTATCTTCCTTGGCCTTTTTGATATCTTATAGTTGGAGATTCAGATTGGCCAACTATGCTTGAATATGGTTCATTTCGACAACGCTTTCTCCTATTGGTGATGCCTCCAATTTCATCGCGATCTCCAGAGCCTCACCCTGTGTCGCAATCTTTTGTTGCATTAGTGGTTGTCAGATATGTAGGACAAGTGTTGCGATGAACCATTCCATGCGATGAGCATCACTCATCTAAAAACTAACTCGAGCCATCAATGTTTTAAACCACTAATCAAAGTACCAAATCATTTCATTGGGGAACTATTTGATATCTTTTAATTCAGTAATGTACAAAGCGTCAGACTTCATATTCTCGAATTCTTTGAATAGCCCTGTTCAGATCACATCCAATGTTTTTGCGGTATCTCCCTGAGGAACCCTCATGAATATCATGAACCATTCTAGTGCACGGCCCCTAAGAGTAGTTGTCAGTTGTATTTTATTGAAATCATCATCTACAATTTGTTGGCGGTCCAGATAGCCTCACACAAGAACCAGTACTGCTTTGGATCATCAGTGTTGTTTCCATGGAATATTGGTAACTTCATTTTTTTTCCCTCCATTGTCGACCTTATCCCTCCCGCTGGTGCTCTATTACTACCATGTTGCTAACACGTCGAGAAAGTTGACGTAGAATGTGTGTTTCTTCCTTGTGGCGGAGTAGTGCATGGAGGTGTGGGAATGTTATTGTTGGGGTTTGATCTTGTCATCCTTTTGGGTGTATCCTGGGCCTGCTTGTCCTCGTCGTGAAAAAAATGTCGCTTCGTCCCATGTGGTTGTTCCTCACGGCATCACACTTCAATCGTAGTATGACCTTCTCCCATCCTCTACCTCTTCTCTCAAAACCTTGCTCTTCCCCTTGTACAACCACTTGTTTCCTCAGTGACCTTCACATTCTCACAAGAACTCATGCCCATATACCCCTTACCTTCCCATGCATCTGCCCCCTTTCGTCGGGATGCCTACATCCTATGCACACCATAGTTCCACTACTCTTGGTCCATCTTCATAATACCTTTTTCGTAGACCAGCTGCAGCGACAACAAAATTATTCCTCATGGTCTACTGAAGAACTCCCTTTTCGCTTCACTAAATGACTTATTGGTGTCGACTACAAAATCAGTAATGTAGACTTCTAGGATACTGTTTAACCACACTTCAATAGCCCGTGATGACTTATTGTTGGTTTCTTGTAACTCTTGGATCAGCTTTGGAATTGAAGATGTCGGCTCTCCCCCTTGGAATTTCATCTTCTTAGAAGTGAACTTTTCCAGCCATTCATGCAAAAGGACAGGATACTTACAAAAGAACCATTCATGAGGACCATCGTGGATATATCTATCCAACCAGTGTCTCATCGACAGCTTCAGATTTTGATTTCCAGCTTCAGCAAACTCCCGCAACTTTAGATCAAACCATCCTTCGATCTCTGGTTGAGTCGGATGCCAAAACATATCCTCCTCTTAATCACAACTCATCCCTAGAAACGAAACCATTTCTTGGAAAAAACCCACCAACAAAGCCTCGTCGACAGGGGTTCTCACTCTCTCGATGCCCAACTAGCATGATCTCCCTAAGCACCAGTCCAGATAGGTTTTACCCTACCCAACAACATCCGCATAGCAGACGAAGTCTCACCTGAGATGTTCAAGGGAGAGCTATTGGAACCGATTTTTCGGCGGTGAGGATGGAGGATATGGGGATCTGACAGGGAGACAAAATAACTATTGGATCCAAAACTATGCAATAAACATTAACTCATTTCCATAACTATAGATTAAAACATACATTTGTCACAACAGCAGCATTCATAAAACATCCAACCTCATAATGCAACAATAATATAACAGACTTAAAACAAATCGCATCAACATCAATATAGCAGGAATAGAATGAACCACAGCGACATCATAACAAATCACAACATCATAATAGATATAGATCACCATAGCATCATCACAAGACAGATCACAATAGAGAGAATAGTAAAACAAAATACAATATTTCTGCATGAACTATATTATATATTAACTCTGCACAAAAGTTCCAAAACCGGACAATTCTTCTCCACAACCGGAGGATGAATACATCAGAAAACAACCTAGATAGGTCGTAGATACAACAGGAAATTCTCCAATATCATATTGCAATAGACATAATGTGATAATCATGCCCAAGACAATACCAATTCTCGGATTATCATACCCCTATTTAATTGCAAAACTAGATCTATAAATAAGCTTGCGCCATTACATTGAAGGCCCACTTATAACTAACTTATAACCGCTAATGACCTATTGTGACAAAACTTGGTCAAATAATATATAAAATATTCAAAATAGTTATTTTGCCACCCATTATGCTGATCTTTCCTTGCGCGGTACCGTGTGAACTTGCGCAGCTGTCGCGACGTTGAACAACTCACTTACCAAAACCCTTGCCAACAGCCGACTTCAGCATTTTCCTGAACATTTGTGTATTTTTGTGAGGTTGTTGAATTCATGCATTAATTTGTTTCTTGAATAGTTGAAGTAGAGGGTATATGCATGCATAGGAGCATTAGTCTAAAGAATCAAGAATTTTGCAAGCTCGATTGATCGATTCCATGATCAATCGGTGCAACCCGTAGTTTTTCTGCCAGTAACAAGTTTTACAGAGAATGAACTGTAGGGATTGAGTCTGCAGATGGATATCTGATGGACTAGAAGAAACCCGCAACATAATTTGTGAGGAATATAACAAATCCACAAAGATCTGTGAGACCCGCACCAAAAAGAAGATCGACGGTCAGAGTGAAGGCTGCAAAGATCTTATGGCTAAGAAAATTGCAGAGGAAAAGTTGCGAAAGAGAAGTTGCAGGGGATAAAGTTTGCAAAGCGGACATCCTCCATCCCACATCGCAAAAACCACTTCCAAAATACCTGTTACGAAAATAAATTTGCGGAGTGCAACTTTTGGCTTTTGAGATCCCACATACTGCAACCCGACAGCGGAAACTCTATTGCGGAAACAGAGTTGCGAAAGGGATTTTGTAGAGGTAGAATTGCGGGGAGGAAATTTTAGCATAGAATTTGGTCGTGGGATAAATTTTGTAGTCCTACTAAGTATAGAAGCCAATAGATCCTGGAAGTGTTGGTTGGGTTGGTTGTGGTCGAACCAGCCTACACCAGTTTTGGTAGCAAAGCATAAAGAGATTTCCTGTTGAGAAATTCCACAGTTGAGGTTGTGGGTAGAATTTATGAAGGAGAAAGGAGAATATCGTGTGGGAGGGGAGCATAGTAGTAGAATCCTAGAAAGAGAAAATAAGAGTGCTCAAGAGGTTCTAGATAGATGACCAGCATTGTCAAAAGACCAAGTATAGAGAAGAGGCTTGGTGAGCTAATTTGTAATAGTGGGAAAGAGAAATGTTATTGTAGAGGCTTAGTGCTAGAAGATGGATGCACGCATCAAAAGAGTGAGAGGTTGTGACAGAGGTCGACCAACGAGGGATGAAAAAGATCTAGAGGATAGGAGGGAGTTAAGAGAACTTCTGGAAGCTATGGAGATAGAATGACTAAGAGACCTAGAATTAGGAGATGTAAGTGAACCTGAGGATGAAGAGCAAAGAGAAGAAGCTGCACCTATGCAGGAAACCCCAGAGCAATTATATTTCAGATCTATTCTAGGAGCGACTTCAAGGCCGAAGCCTAAGTTGCCTACCTATGATGGAAGTCTCGTCGTGAAGCATCTCATTGATTGGATCAGTGATATGGATAATTACTTTGAGTACGATGAGGTTGAAGAAGATAAGAGAGTCAGATTGGTTGTGACAAGGTTGAAAGTGCATGCATCCTTATGGTGGGATAGTGTGCAAGAAGAAAGGAGGTGAAAGAATAAGCTGTTGATAAAGAGCTGGGATAGAATGGTAACAAAGGTGAGGGTTAGTTTCTTTCCCAAATATTACTAGTTGATTCTGTATAGACAAGTACAATACCTTAGGCAACTATTGTTGACAGTGAAAGGGTACATTGAAGAGTTCTATAAAGTAAAACTAAGGGATGGACATGTGGAAGAGTCAGCAGAAAATGCTACTAGATATGTAAATGGTATAAGGATGGATATCCAATAAGATATAAGTAAGGTATCACCTAGAATAATGGAGGAGGTGTATCAATGTGCCTTAAGGGTAGAAGAAAAGATAGCATGGAAGAATATCTTCAATAGAGGTCACGGTTCAGCCAAAGGAAGAGGACAAGCAGCTAGAAGAGGAAGATTTGGAGTGCAGAGAGGAGAGCCCAGTAACTCTAACTAGAAATATCAGCATGGTATAGGAGGTGATTCTAGTAGAAGAGGACCTTACCAAGGAGGTCTAGGTGGAGGAAGAGGCAAAGAAGTTTTCTTTCGGTGCTATAAATGCAACCAATTGGGGCATAAATCATTTGAATGTACAGGGAAGGAAGAAGTAGGATAGAGGGGAGACTATGTAGCTCAGAATGAGCAGCAAAAAGAAAATTTGATAGTAGAGGAAGTATTTCCAAAGACAAGAGAGGCTTTGATGATGAACAAGGTCTTGTTGAAACCTAAGAATGAGCAAGCATAGCTTGCTCAAAGAAAATCGTTATTTAGGACTACATCTAAAGTCCAAAGGAAGTGTTGTAAGATGGCGATTGACAGTGGAAGTACTAACAATATTTTTTCCACAGAAATGGTGGAGAAGCTGAGTTTAAACAAGACCAAGCATCTTGTTCCATACAAAGTATATTGGTTACATAAAGGAAATCAAATACTGGTAAGTGAGCAATGTGAATTTAATTTCCAAATAGGTCCATATAAGGACAAGATTCTATGTGACATTATTCCTATGGATGTTTTCCATATAATTTTAGGGAGGTCATGGCAATTTGATAAGAAAGTGACTCATGATGGTCGGAGTCATTGTCATAATTTTGAGCAGAATGGGATAAGAGATGTACTTCACCCTTCACAAGAAGTTCGTATGGCAGGAAAGTCAGCACCTAAAGTACTGATGTTGTCAGAAAAAGAATATTTACAGCAGGTTTAGAAACAAGAGTTGAACTATGTTTTGGTATGCAAGCCAAGAGTGGTGACGATGAAGACAAGTGTGACAGATCTACCTGGGCAGGGAGATGCTGAGTGAGTTTAGTGACATCGTGGTGGATGATTTACCTGATGAGTTCCCACAAAAGAGGAATATAAGTGATCATATTGATTTTATTCCCAAAGCTAGTTTACCAAACAAGGCATCTTATATATTGACACCTCAAGAGAATGAAGAATTGAGGAGACAGGTCCAAGGATTTTTGGACAAGGGATTGGTTTAGAAGAGTCTGAGTCTATGTGCAGTACCAAAAGTACTAACACCAAAGAAAGATGGTGAGTGGAGGATGTGTACTGACTCCATAGAAATTAACAATATTACTATCAAGTATAGTTTTCCATTACCAAGGATGGATGACATGATGGATTGCCTAAGTGGGGTAACATGCTTTGCAAAACTAGATTTGAAGAGTGGATATCATCATATTAGAATCAGAGAAGGAGATTTGTGGAAATTATCCTTCAAGACAAATGATGGGTGCTATGAGTGGTTAGTCATGCCATTTGGATTTCCCAACACACCAAGTAATTTCATGAGGTTGATGAATGAAGTCTTGAGAGATTTCATAGGTAAGTTTGTGATAGTTTACCTTGATGAAATTTTGGTTTTCAGCCAAACAGAAGAAGAGCATCTAAAGTATCTGAGATATGTTTTAGAGAGGATGCAATAGGAGAAGTTGTTGATAAATGTGAAGAAGTGCACATTTATGAATACAGGCCTAGTATATTTGGGATTTTTTATCTCAAGAGGTGGGTTGAAGATGAATCCAGAAAATTTTGAAGCAATCATTGATTGGCCTTCACCTAGGAACATATTTGAGGTAAGAAGATTTCATGGGTTGGAAATTTTTTATAGGAAGTTTATACAGAATTTCAGTGGTATTTGTGCATCTATTGTTGAGGAAATTAAGAAGGATGGACAACCGTTCCAATGGAAAACAAAGGCTAAAAAGAGTTTTCAGTTCATACAGAAGAAAATCATTGAACAACCAATATTGAAGTTACCATACTTCAAGCACCCTTTCGAAGTAAAGTGTGATGCCAGTGGAAAAGCAATCAGAGTTGTACTCAGTCAAGAGGATAGACTTAGAATATATTTTAGTGAGAATCTGAATGATGCAAAGAAGAAGTATTCATCTTATGACAAGGAGTTTTATGCTATTGTTCAAGAAATGAAGCATTGGAGACATTATTTAATGCCTAGAGAATTGTGTTATATTATGATAACCATGCATTGCAGTACATTATGCAGCAACCTAAGTTGAACCTGAAACATGTCAAGTGGGTTGAGTTATTACAGAGCTTTACCTTTGTGTTGAAACACATAAGTGGACATTCAAACAGAGTATTTGATGCCTTAAGTAGGAGACTGTTGATTATGCAAGAGAATTAAATCCAAGTTTTGGGATTTGAGCATTTGAGAGATTTGTATGAGGATGACATTGATTTTCAGGAGGCTTACAAGGCTTGTAAGAATCTAGTAGAGGTGGAAAGAAATCCATGGATGGATTATACACTTCAATATGCTTTAATATTTAGAAACAATAAACTGTGTATACCAAGGTGTTCCATGAGAGAGAACTTGGTACAGGAGAAACACAATCGAGGTATGGCAGGTCACTTTGGAAGTGGTAAAACCTTTGGATAGTTGGGTCATTTGTACTTTTGGCCAAGGATGAGGTCTAAAGTTGAGAACTTTGTAAGCAAACGCAAATTATTCCAGCATGCTAAGGGGACAAATCAGAACATAGGACTGTGTACACCATTTCCTATTCCAACTAGGCCTTGGGATTCTGTGAGTATGGGTTTCATTTTGGGTTTACTAAGAACTCAAAA
This sequence comes from Pseudotsuga menziesii, assembly GCA_001517045.1. Taxonomy (NCBI): domain Eukaryota; kingdom Viridiplantae; phylum Streptophyta; class Pinopsida; order Pinales; family Pinaceae; genus Pseudotsuga; species Pseudotsuga menziesii. Next base: position 50,274 of record LPNX010805777.1, on the reverse strand, counting down.
GGGACATGATTCTATATTTTTCACAGTTGATAGATTCACTAATATGGAACACTTCATTATGTGCTACAAGACTAGTGATGCTACACACATTGCTATAAAAAAATTCAATGAAGTTATGAAACTGCATGGTTTACCTAGAAGCATTATATCATACAGAGATGTGCAGTTCATAGGTCATTTTTGGAGGATCTTGTGGAAGAAGTTGGGTAGAAAATTGAACTTCAGTTCAGCATATCACCCATATTATGATGGACATACAAAGGTATTCAATAGGATTCTAGGAAACAGGTTGAGAATTCTAATTCGAGAGAGTCCTAAGCAGTGGGCCAGTGTGTTAGCTCGAGCTGAGTTTTCCTATAATGATTCACCAAATAGAAGTACAGGGATGAGTCCATTTCAAATTATGTATGGAATGCATCCAATATGAGTGTATGAACTTCATGAATTAGGTCAATTGGAGAAGAGGAGTGCTGATGCAGAGGAGTTTGCAACTAGGATCAGTGAACTACAGGAGCAAGTGAAAGCATGGTTACAGCACAGTAACACCAGTTACAAGGCCAGAACATATTCCAAAAGGAGAGAAAAGAACTATGAAGTAGGAGATTTGGTCTTAGCATATCTAAAGAGAGACATATTTCCTAAAGGAGAGTATAACAAGCTAAAGATGAAGAAGATTGGTCCATGCAGAATACTCAGGAAATTTTTCAGCAAATGCTTATGAGTTACGGATGCCTACATGAGTGGGTATTTCACCAATATTTAATGCTGTATATGTAATGTCCCAGTTTTTTACCCCGTTTGCATCATGTATATAATGTAATTAATCATGGTGAGGAGCTAAAGGAAAAATCCCCACCATGATTTGGTCATGTATGTTTCGGCAATAGGGATAGTTGCCGATGGTATATCATGCTATCCGGCACATTATGGTTGGAATCATGTAAATATGCACATCAAATAAAATAAACCCAAAACCAGCTACGGCAGTGTAACATTGAAATGAAAAGGGCATGGTTCCAAAGGATAAGGGGTGGGGGGTGTCAAACCTTCGTCTATGGGGGAAAAACCCATGTGTTGCCACCTTGTTTTGTTTTTCCATCTTCCCTTGTCAACCTATTTATTGTTTTATCCAACCACCTTCATGGAGAATGGCTGCTGGTGGTTGGGGCAGTTATTGTCTTTGGGAGTGGGGTGGCAGGACTGTCAGTCCCTTGCCCACATGCCCACTCCACCCACAAATGCATTCACTCAACTCTCCCACTGCTACGTATCCTCACGGTTGTCTGTTCATTCCTCACGTTCTACTGTTCATCCACGCGCAGAGGCCGATGTCTATTTTCTCCCACGGCTGGTCTTCAACCTTCACGATGATGGTTTTCCTGTTCCTCCTCTCGAGGGTCTGTCTGTTCCTCTTGTTGGCCTGTTGATTCACGCGCATAGAAAAATATATTTCCCCTCACACGCAGGCTGGAATCCTCACGCAGAGGTCGGGTATGTGTTCCTCTGTGCCTTGCGGCTTGGTGCCAGTTTCCTCACCCACAGGATGAGAGTATGTAGTTTCTTCCTCGATGCGGCCTGTATAATTATTGTTTTTCTGCTTGTTTAATTGTCCATGACAGACTGTTGTCTCCCTTACATGGTGGCTGTTGTGGCCTTCTTTATATTTGGGGGTCTGGTGCAATTTTTCCTCATGCACATGCCGTTTGGAGCAATTTTCCCCATGTTGTGAGTTGTGCTCACTGATTACATTGTGGGACTATTGTCTTCTCCACTTTTTGTTGGCTATTGATTGCCACAGTAGTTGGTTGAGTCTTCCATGGCTATGCTGGGAGTTCTGTTTCTTATGCACTGCGGGCTGTGTGAGGTTGCCACCGTTTTAATTATGGAGTTGGGTTGCTGAAGTACCCTGGTTTGGGTGTTGTTGCTGAGTTGTTTTGGCCATGCGAGGGCCAAGAACAACTCTGCATTGCCTTGTGGGATTGAGCTATGGATCATATTTGTTTTGGGACTGTTCCTGGTTGTCTTTTCCTTCTTCACAGGAATGTGAAGGGATTGTGTTGCTGCGGTAGGCAGTGGTTGGTCTTCGGACTGTGCTGGATGGCCAATTGTTGAAGGCCTGGTAAACCCAGCAGTGTTGGTTTGGCTAATTGTATCCCTCGACTATGTGTAAGCCTTTGTTGACCCTTATCCTTAGAGGAATCATGCCCAACTCGGGGGTGGCAGTGTTTCTGAGAGATTGATGAGCACACTGGCTTATGGTTGGGTGGAACGTTTCAGCGACATAGTTGGTTGCGGGGTAAACTCTTCATCAAAAGATAAGTGCTGCTGACTCTTCTATCTCTGCCATTATACCTATTGTCTCATGAATTATGATGAACATGTTTAATGTTGGATTGTGTGTGTTGCTTCCGATGACTGTTGAGTAACTGTGCATCTTTGTATGATGGATTATACATCTGGTTATGTATGTTTAATGCATTTTAGTATGAATTATGTAAGCTTATCATTTTAGCATTACTGTTTGTTCATATTCATGGGGATGTCTACCCGTATGCTTGGTGTTGGTTGCTTCCTCTTCATCGGTCTGAGGGATGGGGACGTGACAGAGTGGTATTAGAGCAAAGGTTGCAACAGTGGGCCTCTATGGGCCATGAAGGTGCAGTGACAGGGCAGGACTTCATTCTGCCCAGCAGAGATCAGAGTTTGATGGCAGCGAACTTCCAAAAAAAAAAAAAATTTAAATTATTATCTAAGTGCTTGAACAGTCGGGTCATCAGAGCATTAAAGAGGAACAGACTTCCGATGTGGCGGAATGATTTAGCATTTTATAGTCTGTCGTTGCGGCTGTCGAAAGGGCTAGATCACCGACGTGGTAGTGATCTGATTGCCAACAGGCGGGAAGTTCCAAAAAGAAATTTGGTTAAGTATTGGACAATCGAGAGACTTAGCGGAATTGACTTGCACAGTGATGGAAGAGTTAGTGGAATGGACTTCCCCCGTAGTGAAAGATTTAGGCGAAGGAGTGCCGATGGGAGCAGTTGGAAAGGAAATCAGAAAATATTTCCAAGCGATTTGGCATCTGTCGGAAGGAATTAGTGTTTGGTGTGCCTCCGTTGCGGAAGCCAAAGGCACTAGCCTTCCGAAGTGCAAAGACCGCCGATGCCCGAAGTTAAAATTTCTCTAAGTAAAGAGTGGTAGTCGGAAGGAGTTCGTGTTGGTGTGCCGCCGTTGCGAAAGCCAAAGACACTAACTAGCCAATCTGAAAAGGCTGCCGACGCTGTGAAAGAAAGTTCAAAATTTTTCTAGTAACGATTGGCTGTCAGAAGAGAAAGTGGTTTGTGCACCACCATTGTAGAAACTGAAAGCACTAATCCTTTCAATGAGAAAGACTGCCGATTCTGGTCACGTTATGACTTAGCAGATTGGGCCACCAATCGGAAGAAGAAAGTGGTTCGTGTGCTGCCGTTGCGGAAGTGAAAAGCACTAAGTCCTCCGATGAGAAAGACAGCCGACGCCACAAGAAAAGTTTAAAGTTGTTCCAAGTAAAGAGCGCCGATCAGAAGAGATAGTTGTTTGGTGTGCCGCTGTTGCGGAAGCCAAAGTCACTAGACTTCCGATGAGAAAAGACTTCTGATGCCGGTCAAAGAACTATTTCAATGATCGGAAGAAGATAGATGTTTGATGTTCCGTCATTGCGGCTGCGGAAGAGATTAAGTCATCGACACCGTGGAAGAACTTAACGTTGGGGCCACCCACCGTTGCGGCTGACGAAAGGAATAAAGGCGCCGATGCGGTAGTGTTGGTGGTTTCCGCCAGTAGGAGTCGTCGGTGGGGATAGTGTTTCATATGCCACCGTTACAGAAGCAGAAGACACTAAGTCTTTCGATAAGAAAGACTGCTACCGGAAGAAGATAACGGTTCGAGTGTCTGCCATTGCGGAAGACAAAAGCGCTAGCCTTCCGATGTGAAGAGACCGCCAATGCCAATCAGGTCATGCCACAATTGATTTGGTCACCGATCGGAACGAGATAGAGGATGACGAGCCGCCATTACAGCTGGTGATGGAGCTTCCTCGCTGGTGGAAAGAAGAATAGTTTTGAAAAGTTGAAATTTTTCTAAGTATAGAAGAAGATCGAAAAATGTTAGCGGATCGGATCACCGATCGAAAAAAGTTTAAGGAAGATGAACTGTCATTGCAGCTGTCTAGTGAATTGTCTTTCCGATGAAAAGTGCACCCGACTGCCGATGAATTGCGGAAGGATTAGTGGTTTTGAGAGCTGATTCCGCGGAAGGATTAGTGGTTTTGAGAGCCAATTTTGGGGAAGGATTAGTGGTTTTGAGAGCCGATTCTGTAGATGGATAATTGGGATAAGACCCAATTTAACAAAGGAAAATTTTGAGATTTTCAGGTAGAATTTTCGAGCAGATTTCGACTGGTTTCAGTGGGATTTTCAGCTGCCTTTCAGTGGTTTACAGGTGGCTGAAGTTGGCACCCAGTCCAAAAGCAGTGGAGTGTAAAAATGCCGAGATTTGGTGGAAGTCCTCATTCTTAGAAGTGGTGTGGTTTTCACACCTGAGGTTGGAATGAAGCATGTGGATAGGTGTTGGAAAGCTTATCCTGTAGGGAACAAGGATAAGTGACCAGAATCTGAGCATGAAGCAACAAAGTGCTAATGATGGCCGTTGCTATCAAATGGACAAATCTAGACAGTTGCATGCCCAGGGGTAGAAAGGACTATGAAGGCTAACCAGCTATTGTGTGGAAGAGGAATTCCATGCAAGGATGAAAGACCTGAAAAGGGAAGTTCCCTTAAAACCCTATCTTGCTAATTACAACTACATTTCCTAATTTTTATGCTTGAAATGTATAAGGATATGTTTTGTATGAACCACTAATGATAATCACTGCTTTGATGTTGGCATTAGTGGCAAAAACAATGATGACATGGACATAGATGAATATGTTGCTGATGCTGACAATCGTGACCAGCATCCCTATGGAGAAAGGGATAAAGCAACAAGTCCAGGGTAAAAGTTGGTGAGCAAATTCTGCAATCTCCTGCAAAGGACCAACCAAATTGGTCATGTCAAGAGTGTAAGTATGACCCATGCAGGTAAGAGTTTTCTTGTGACAAATTTCATGGATTGGTAAAGGTAAGAGACCTCATACCATGTGAGTATTGGAATATAGAAAGGTGTCATGCCTATATATGTTGATGATATTGATTATAGTAATGCATCCTATATGAAGTGGACATGGTTAGGCCATGCATGGTATGTTGAATGCATGTGATATTATGAATAACTAATGACTGAAATGATGAATTGATGACAATTCATGAAACATTTCAAAGGCTGTTATGAATGCAGGATAGTCATGATCAATTGGCTGCCATAAATGCTCCGTTGAAGAGCAAGGTGGTATGAATGATACACTTGTGAAGTAAGGGTATCTACACATTTCATTTAATTGCATGAATTATATGACTATACGTTGCAATGTTGGTATGATAATTATTGCATGAATTGAATGAGCTTTGATAATATTGATGTGACTAACAGTTGGAAGTATTTGAATTTTATAAAATTCTGAAAATGCTTCGGTGATGATTGTAGCAATGAAAAGGTTATATGCATCCAGACTTACCAAGTGTTTGGTTGATTGAAGCTCATGTTTCCGGTAGAACATTTAGAGCATGGCAGTGAGAGGTAAGATCCTAACCAATGCCAGAATCTACCGTATGGTATGCATAATAGGTTGTTAAAATTCAAATTGTGAATTTCGGATTTAAGGAATTGATGACAACCACTAGTCACTATTGGCTTGCAAAAGATTGTGTTTGGTTGATTGAAGCTCAAGTTTCAGGTAGATTGTTTAGAGCATGGAAATGAGAGGTAAGACCCTGACCAATGCCAGAATCTACCATGTGAAAGAGCCAAACCTAATGAGAAGACTCTCATGCATAATGAGTTGTTAAATTTGAATTATGAATTTCGGATTTAAGAAATTACTAACGACTACTAATCACTGTTGGCTTGTATGAGATTGTGTCAAGAGGGACACATGGTAAGTGGGTATTTATGTTATGATAGTAAGCATAAAATTGTAATGGGCATAGTAGTGCTACTTACAAGAAATCCACAATTGAGCAAGTCAATTTCTGTAGTAGATAGAATTGCAATTTCCTATTGAATTTGATTACCAATGTCATTTCTTGGTTATGGAATGATCAATTGGATTGTATTATCAGGTAATGATTGAATTTTTGGCTATTTGATGAATGTGCCAAGAGTACACACTGCAGGAAGACCATGTGTGATGGCCTACAGAAGCCAAACTTCATGGGAAGGTTTTCCTTGGAAATGGGTTTCGGGTGAAATGCCATTGGACATTTTGGAAATGTCTCCTCTGCACTGCATGTTCGGTAGTAACATGATTGAGATGGTATAAACCATGTTGGTAAGACATGTGTGAATGTGAAATGTAAAGAGGAGTTGGGATGGATAACTCAGGGATTGTTAACTCAGGGAAGGAGCCTCCATTCCTCCTTAACAAAGGCATACTGCGACGGCAAATGGATAAGTGTTCTGTGACCCTTGCTATGAATATGCATGTTTAATTATTAAATTCCATATGCAGAACATGTTTTGATCTTATTTCCATAATGACCAATTGCTTGAGTATGAATAGGGCCTACATGGCACACACCGGAGAAGAGTGCACATTTTTTCGATGTTGAGTCATGAAAGGGTTGTCGATATTGATTACACTCTAGGGAGTGGACACACTCCCGGTGTCTCAATACTTGGTAGTGAATGATGAGAAATGTGATTACACATTTTGAGCAATAACACTGATGAGTTTGCTTATATTGCTTGTGTTTCTTGTGTTGACAGGCTAAAGGTAAAGGTAAAAGCTAAAGGTAAAATTGTAAATGGTTGTTGTGAGGGGTTGCGGAGTAAGGGTTATTGTTGATATAACTGTATGTTGGTATAAGTTTATGTTGGGATGTTATATGCTTGGGGATCCATAGTAGATCCTAGACCTAGAAATGGTCGTGCTAAAGTTCCAAGCCTAGTTGACATGAGGATGTACTAGCTCGACATTATATATTTTATGTTGTGGGGTAGCCTGCGTGCTGACCTAACATCTAAGTCCATAGGCGATCCCAAGGCTTGCAAGGCGAAGCAGGATCCTGTGGACGAACGAGGAAATGCACAATAGAGATAAGTATTGGATTATTTTGCTTACGAATATACATGTGTATATGCTTTGGTTATGATGTTTTAAGCTCATTTTTTAGAGGTAAAAATGAAGAGAATAAACTAAACATGTGAATTTATTCAATGTCTGGATATAGGTATCACTGGGAACGAGGACTATGAGAGCATCCTAGAGATGCATGTGGACATGTGACTATCCTGGAAATCTCGGAATGAGTGGTAATGAAAAAGGTGCTAGTAGGACGAGGGAGTCCTAGCAATTGAGACAAACCATGTGGAGAGACTCCATGGTTTAGAGGTCTGGAATAGACCAAAGACACTAAGTGTCATGACCAAGAAGGATTGGTCCAGCATTCACGGTGAAGTGAAAGAGGCTGAGAGCATGAAAATCCACTGCGATGGTGTGGGTTCCAGGATGGAACAAAACAAAGAGGGGAAAATTTTTTATTGCTCTCTCTTGCCTTCTGATTATATATGTATATATATATATATATATATATATATATATGTTTATGCATTGTGAAAACAAAAGATTGTTGAATGCATGTATGGTTGAGAATGAAATGTGTGTATTTGCTTAAGTAAATTTGTGAATGCTGGAATAGTTAATTCCCTGCCCAGGAATGGACATGAATGAGCTCATGTGCCTGTTGAGAAGGCATGAAAAATATGAAAGTCTCCTTGATAAGGCTTGGACTGTCATGCCAAATGGGAAATTAATTGACTGATTTTAATGTCTACATTATGCTTGGTCTGATAGAATTTCAATGGTGCATTTCACAGGTGAGAAAAGTGAAACCGGGTGGTGCACATTGATTATGGCAGCAGATCAAAAGTTATTGGACTTAGCTAGAAGTCTCCTTCAAATGATTGCCAAGACCCAAGAAAATCTTGGGGAGATGCTCAAGATACAGAGAAGGCAGAGTGAAATGAACCACCAGATTTTGCAAGACTCTATTGGTTTGAAAAGGGAGGTGAAAATCCTTCTGGGAGCAATCGGCAAGGGAAAGGAAGGTGGATCAGTGATGGGACATTCGTCCAAGAGACCGGATAGGAAACGGTCTAGGCATGAAGACTCAAAGAAAATTGAGCAAGTAAAGATGAAGCAGCCAGTGAGATGCTGGAGATGCGGAGGACATCATTTACGCCAGGACTACCCAATGAGGGAACACTATGAAGGAAATAGCCAAAAAGTTTCGAGACTTCAGGATCAGCTGGAAGCTAAGAACCAGCAGGAGAAGTCTATGAAAGCCGAGGGGCTTGGTCTTGAACGTTCAAAGTAAATGATTGGACGTGGGACAGATCTGCAATTTTGAAATTTTGATGTGCAATTGTATATGTATTGCATATATGTAATGGAACACCGAGGACGGTGTTATTCCAAGGGGGAGGGGAATGTAACGTCCCATTTTTTGACCCCATTTGCATGATGTATATAATGTAATTAATCATGGTGAGGAGCTAAAGGCAAAAGCCCCACCATGATTTGGTCGTGTATGTTTTGGCAATAGGGATAGTTGCCGATGGTATATCGTGCTATCCGGCACATTATGGTTGGCATCATATAAATACACACATCAAATAAAATAAACCCACAACTAGCTACGGCAGTGCAACGTTGAAATGAAAAGGGCATGGTTCCAAAGGATAAGGGGTGGGGGATGTCAAACCTTCGTCTATGGAGGAAAAACCCATGTGTTTCCACCTTGTTTTGTTTTTCCATCTTCCCTTGTCAACCACTTTATTGTTTTATCCAACCACCTTCATGGAGAATGGCTGCTGGTCGTTGGGGCAGTTATTGTCTTTGGGAGTGGGGTGGCATGACTGTCAGTCCCTTGCCCACACGCCCACTCCACCCACGACTGCATTCACTCCACTCTCCCACTGCTACGCATCCTCACGGTTGTCTGTTCGTTCCTCATGTTTTGATATTCATCCACGCGCAGAGGCCACTGTCTGTTTGCTCCCACGACTGATATTCAACATTCACGATCATGGTCTGCACGTTCCTCATCTCGAGGGTCTGTCTGTTCCTCTTGTTGGCCTATTGATTCACGTGCATAGGCAAAGCTATTTCCCCTCACGCGCAGGCTGTAATCCTCATGCAGAGGTCGGGTATGTGTTCCTCTGTGCCTTGTGGCTTGGTGCTAGTTTCCTCACCCACAGGCTGAGAGTATGTAGTTTCTTCCTTGATGTGGCCTGTGTAATTATTGTTTTTCCACTTGTTTAATTGTCCATGATAGACTTTTGTCTCCCTTACGTGGTGGCTATTGTGTCCTTCTGTATATTTAGGGGTCTGGTGCAAGTTTTCCTCATGCACAAGCCGTTCGGAGCCATTTTCCCCATGTTGTGAGTTGTGCTCACTGATTATGTTGTGGGACTGTTGTCTTCCCCATGTTTTGTTGGATGTTGATTTCCACAGTCATTGGCTAAGTCTTCCATGGCTATGCTGGGAGTTCTGTTTCTTATCCACTGCGGGGTGTGTGAGGTTTCCACCATTTTTATTATGGAGTTGGGTTGCTAAAGTACCCTGGTTTGGGTGTTGTTGTTGAGTTGGTTTGGCCATGCGAGGGCCAAGAAAAACTATGGGTTGCCTTGTGGGCTTGAGCTATGGATCATATTTTGTTTGGGACTGTTCCCGGTTGTCTTTGCCTTCCTCACAGGGTTGTGAAGGGATTGTGTTGCTGCGGTAGGCAGTGGTTGGTCTTCGGACTGTGCTGGCTGGCCGATTATTGAAGGCCTAGTAAACCCAGTGGTGTTGGTTTGGCTGATTGTATCCCTCGGCTATGTGTAAGCCTGTGTTGACCCTTATCCTTGGAGGAATCATGCCCAGCTAGGGGGTGGCAGTGTTGCTGAGAGATTGATGAGCACGCTGGCCTATGGTTGGGTGGAACGTTGCACCGATGTAGCTGGTTGCGGGGTAAACTCTTCATCAAAAGATAAGTGCTGCTGACTCTTCTATCTCTGCCATTATACCTATTGTCTCATGAATTATGATGAACATGTTTAATGCTATATTGTGTGTGTTGCTTCCGCTGACTGTTGAGTAAATGTGCATCTTTGTATGATGGATTATGCATCTGTTTATGTATCTTTAATGCATTTTAGTATGCATTATGTAAGATTATTATTTCAGCATTACTGTTTTTTCATGTTCATGGAGCTGTATGCCCGTATGCTTGGTGTTGGTCACGTCCTCTTCGCTGGTCTAAGGGATGGGGGCGTGACCGTATATCTATATCCTTATGTAGCAAGTGATACTGGAACCTTTGTAGAAGGTGAATATCCTACTGGAGAATTATAATGGGTGGGGAAAATTCCTGTGGCACAACCATTGGAAGTTGAGGCCATTCTGGACACTAAAGTGGTAAAGAGGAAAAGGAAGAAGGACTATCTAGAGTATTGGGTCAAATGGAACTAGCAACCAATAGATGATTCTACTTGGATAAGCAGTGCATAGTTTGAAGCCAAGGGTTTCACTGTAGCTGATCTAATCAACAAGGGTTCATAAATTTTCACCCTTGTGAGTCTGACGTAGGAGCATCATGGGAGGCCAGCAATGTGACGAGTTGGTCACATGCTATGGCATCTTTATAACTGTTTTTTCTTAGTCATAGTCTATTAGCGGCATAGGAATCATTGCAGATCATAACTCCCTGCGTGGAGATCAAGCTGTTGGTTGTTTGTTTTAGACAAGGACATTTTCATCATGCGTTTTAGTTGTTTGTTTTTTAGTTGCAGGACCAATCAGGGTAGGAGTAACAATTTAGGTTAAATAGATAGATTATAGAATTATAGTGGGTTCTTCTCTTCAGCATTATAATTCTGAATTTGCAAAGAAGAGGACAGACCTAAGTCTGGTTCCTACTTGTAAATATTTTGAAGAGTCGAAAGAAGAGAGATCCAAGCTATGTGCATTTTCCTCTGATTTATTAATAGAACGATTAACTGTGTGTTCGTAGGGTTGTAAGCCTTTATGAATGTGATGTGTTGAACTGTGTATTTTCATAGAGGCAACTTCAGCATTTTCCTAGACATTTGTGTATTTATGTGAAGTTGAATCCACACATTAATATTTTGCTTGAATAGTTGAAGTAGAGGGTAGATACATGCATAGGAGCGTTAGGCTAAAGAATTGGGGAGATTGTAGGCTAGATTAATCGATTCCATAATCAATTAGTGAAACCTGCAATTTTTCTTCCATTAACAATTTTTGTAGAGAATGAACGGTGGAGATTGAGTCCATAGACGAAGATCTGATGATCCAGAAGAAACCCACAATGGAAGTTGTGAGGAAAAAAAATAGATCTGCAAATATCTATGAGACTCGCACCAAGAATAATATCGATGGTCGAAGTGAAGGCCACAAATATCTAATGGCTGAGAAAATTACAGAGGAAAAGTTGCGGAAGAGAATTTACGGGGGAGCAACTAAAGAAAGTGGACATCCCGCATCCTGCATCCCGTGATACACTTGTGAAAAATATGTTGTAGAAATAAAGTTGCAGGGCACAAATTTTGGCATTTGAGATCCCACATCCCATAACCCGAATGTGGAAACTCTGTTCCAGAAATAGAGGTTACGGAGGAAGAATTGCAGGGAGGCAATTTTAGCGAAGAATTTGGTCGTGGGATAAATTTGGTAGTCCTACTAAGTATAGGATCCACTAGATCCTGGAATTGTTGATTGGGTTGGCTATGGTCAGACCATCCTACACCAGAATAACCATGTAAAACATTTAATTTGTAATAGGACACACTGCTTCCATAAAACTGTAGCTCACCACCTCAAAGAAGTCTCAAGTGATCCTCTAAAGTGACCTCATATTCCTTTTAGGATGTTAATATCAGGTTAACATTATTCCAATTCCATGAAAGCCTATCCCTAGATTCACTTAGTCTAATGATTTCTCCTTGAAAATCGTTATATAATCATTCATCTCCACACCATTGTATCCATTTAGAGCAACATCACTTGATCTAAGCTAATAAGATGAATAATCATCTCCTAAATTAGATATCTTAGCCTTTTCTAGTGCCTTAACTTTCTTGTTATGAGGATGAGTTAATAAGGACCCTAAAAGTTTAAAATTTCCTTCATCACCAATTAATGGATCAATTCTAATTCCAATAAAATATGTTAACAAGAAGAACGAGAGATGGCTTCATTTTTTTCAATGCCTTCTTTACTCTTTAGAACTGCCATTGAACCATCATTTAATTTTACTAATAAGTTTTCAATGCCATTCCCCAATTTACACTCATAACCCATGACTCATTGCTTTTTTGTTCTACAAATCCAAAACATAAGGAAATGATAACAAATTGAATGGAATTATGGTAAAGGTGGGATTAGAAGAGGTTATGAGATTCTCCTTAAAGTTTTTGTTTAATGAAATCTAAAATGGTGGATACACCAATATGATAGTAATTTAATGGTGTAGAAGGGTACACCATATTAGGGAATTGATGGGAGTCAACTTGAATGGATATGATTTTACCCTTTGGATGCCAAGTGTAGGTAATGGGTGTGGGTGTTGAATATTTTTTCTGATTCATATCTATCCAGACCTTATAGTGAAGATACAATGATCATAAAGTAACCAAGTGTTAGGAGTAAGGACATTGGTGGGTTTTGCAAAATATAATTTTTTTTTAATTTTACAATATGTGTTATTTTTCAAGTGATTTGAAAAATTCACATATTTTTAGAAGATAAATGTTTAATCATCCTTCTAAAATAGTTTTAAACCTCTTAAAATTATAAAATCTAAAATGAGTAAAGGGAAAATACCTTGAAAAAATATATATAGATAAAGATGAAAAAGGTTAGCAAAAGTGCAACAATAAAATCAAAGAATTAAAATTTAAATTTTATTGTTATCTTCAAAAATAGATGATGCACGTTAATGGAACATATACCAGAAATGATAAAAAAACATATGACTGATGCATATTGTGAAACAAATAACCTAATACAAAATCAGATACAAATTATAATAATATTAATATTGGAGGTGGAATAACCTTTAATGACAGATGTGTGTTGTTCCCTTAGTGTTTTTGCTTCATGCAAAAGAAAATAACAAGAAAACATTTAACTCCGATCACTGATCCCCTTGATAAGAATTGGAATTTTAAAACTATAAAAATATGCATGAGCTGCAAAGATACATAAGCTTCCATTTAGTGTAAGAACAATACTTCAGCTACCATTTATATAAGAACCATAAAAAGGCATCATCTTTCATTGGTCCACTAGTATTACGAAGCATGGCTTCATTGATCCCTTATTTCAACATAGAATATTAATGTACATAGAAAAACTACCGATATAGAAATTGATTCCAAATGTTTATTAACAATTCATTATTAACAAACCGCACAAAAAAAATATTAACTCAAAAATATTTTATGGTTAGATCTAAATCTTGGAGAGAGCTCATACTACAACCTAAAAGTGTATAATCTAAATATTAGAGAGAGTGCATGCTCCAACATAAAAGTGTATATTGTAACTTAAAAATAACCATGAACACAAAAAATATGGGAGAGTTTGTAGCATATTTCTATTAGGGGTTTAAATTAAATAAGGGTTTTAAATTAAATAATAATAGATTTGCTGTTATAGTAAATCTCTACAAGCTACCCAGAATTTTGTAGAAATCACAAAAATGAATGACTAAACACTGTTCACCAGAAAGGTGAACAGGCTTAATTTTTACAAATCAACTCAAATGAATAAATAAGTACACTACTAAAAATTAGTAGCAGATTGAATTGTACAAAATGAACAAAAATGAATGAGTAAACAGTATTGACAAGAAGCAAGTCCTGCTAAAATATAGGCTGATTTTTTACAAATCAACTTGAATGAATAAATAAGTACACTACTAAAAAGTAGTAGCGGATTGAATTGTTCAGAATGAACAAAAATGAATAACTAATCACTATTGACAGGAAGCAGGTCCTGTTAAAATCTAACACACGCGAGGAACGTCACAAATTGGAAAAAGACCAAAAAGAAAGGAACCGTACATAGACATCAACCTACCAGTGGATATCAATCATTATTTTTGTGCATGCTATCCTTAGGTGCCCCACAATATTTTTTGAGAAAAATGAATCTAAGGGACAGAGTGAGAGAGGTTGAACACTCATCTTCGTCATCTTATTTCCCTTCTGATTCTTCAAGATACAAATCGAATGACCTCTATGTGGCTCTTTTCCTTGTAGGAGGATCAAGAGGAGAGAATTGTGTTTCCACCACTGCTGAGGGGGGACAGGAAACAAAAACACTAGTCTGTGAATCTGTAGGAAGCATATTCTTCTCTAGACCTACTCCTAATAACTCATAGCTGTTGGGTTTCTTCATTTTCTGAGACATCCTCATCGATGGATGTTGTTGCAGAAGAATAGAGTAGTCTATAATATTTGTGGGAATGATGTTGGAAACAAATATAGTATTACCTATCAGATTCATGGTGTGATCGCTTGGTCCCTGCACTCGAAACCCCTCATTCATGTCAACACGCGTCCAGGGTTTCACTTGACTAGAGATATTGGGAGACAAATTTTTCTTCTTTTTGTCGAAATATCCCTTCACCAATTCATAGAGATTGGGTTTATTCATTGTCCAAGGAATCCTCATGGGTGGCTATTGTTGCAAAATATAAGAGTAGTCTAGAAGATTGGTGGGAATGAGTTTGGGAACATAAATCATATTAGCTGTCAAATGCATCGTGTGATCGCTCGGCCCCTACACTCCAACTACCTCATTCATGTCAACATGCATCTAGGGTTTCACTCGATTAGATATATTAGAAGACAACATTTTCTTCTTGTAAGGAAATCTCCCTGCACCAATTCATGGCGATTTGGTTTCTTCACTTTCTAAGGCATCCTCATGGGTGGTTGTTGTTGCAGAAGAGAATATTAGTCTATAATATTGGTGGGAATGAGATTAGGAATAGAAATAGAATTAATTGCCAAAGTCGTGGTGTGATCACTCGCTCCCTGCACTCCAACTCCCTCAGTCATGTCAACATCTGTCCAGGGTTTCACTTTATTAGATATGTTGGCATACAAGTTTTGTTTCTTATTGTGATGATTAGTAGGCTGAGAGGGAAACCGAGTGGGAAGTTGGAAGTCTAGTATTGGAGGAGGTAGTGCATCTGTCAATGTTTTTTATCGACATGAACGGGATTGGATACCCATTCCTTCAGAGAAATTGGGTAAATAAACCTTGCTTCAACAATTTCTCCACCCCAGCCTTAATAGCTGATGCTTTTCATGGATTCACAGGTCGAATATTTTTTTGAATAGGTTTAGCATTAGGGTAAGTTCAAATTTCATGTTCTACAATTGATGGATCTATGCCCAACATCTCCTCATATGGCCATGCAAACATGTTGTGAAATTCCTTAAACAAGGTGGTAGATATAGTAATCTCCTCTGGAGATCAGTTTGCACCAATATGCACATTTTCAACGACGTCGGGGTTTGCAGAGATGTTGATTGGAATGGTAACATTGATATTTTCTATATTCCCCTTAGCAAATATTCTCCCCTTTGGAAAATGATTAATTGATGAATCAGCATCCTCCACCAGTCTCACATGGAACTCTTGGTTTTCAATCATTCTCAACTATGGAAGGAAGTAAGACTTGCGATGAAGGTATTCACAAATCTTATCTCACCCACACAAAGATTCCAAGATGGCTTCATCCGAAGGAAAAACCATGTCTTAGTAGTTGTATGAATATAAAGAGTTATCCTCCAAAGTGGGAAGATAATATTCATCTGACTCATATGATATTGTAGAAGGAGTCGCGATAGAATCAACAATGGTGTCAACAAGATCTTTATAAGCCACTTCCACTATAGATAAGGGAACCTGAGATTCACAACAAGAAGGAAGGACCCAAGGATTAGTTCAATTGACAATCATTGCAATAGACTTCCCTACACTCATAGATCCTAGATAGTTAATCAAGGTTGGGATATCAAATGCTCCCATCAACGATGAATAAATTCCAACCCCCAAGTTCTCTTTCGCCCAATTAGTCTGATCAATCAAAGGTACAATGAACTCATTAGTCTCCAAATGGCCCTTCTGAGTGAAACTAAGTTGGTCAACAATAACCAACTTTCCTTCATGTGGAAACACCACCACTTGAAGAACGGCTGAGGAAATCGCACACATGGCATAAGTACAGCTTCTCGTTAATAGCAATTTATAGTCCAATAGGGAATCATGTTAACTTTTCATATGCTTAGCTAAGACATCAGTATTTCATTTCATTTTCATAACAAAAGCATATAAACAGGATCACTTAAAGATAGACGAGAACAACCATACAAAAGGAACACAAATATTTATCCTGGGAAAACCCTAAAGGGAAAAACCCAGCAAAAGCTTCCTCAATATAGATGCCCCAAAAAAATAAAAGATAAAACCAGCAAGGAGATCAAATCCTAATCCTCCTCCTTCTCCAGCTACTTCTCTTCTCCACTAATGCGCTACACAAGTGAGAGTGTGTGTTCCAAATGAGGAGCACCACACCTCTATTTAGATTCATCCGTTCAATTTAATTAACTCATCCGACATGTAGGCTCGATTTAATCACGTAGGCTCGAGTTACACATGTAGGCTCAAGTAACCACACTGGGGTGCTAATGACCCACCTTTACAATTAGAGGGGACTACCTCATTACTCTTTTTAGTTATTTCGATTAGAAGCATCATGGTACAAAGTAATACAAGTGGTTCTCCTGATAGGACCCTCGAGGACCACAAAAGATACATATAGAATATTCTTCGAAGTTACAATATTTCAGCACTCCCCCTTAACGAGAAGGGTATTCTACAAAATCAACAACAACAATAATATGAGAGAGAGATAGGACATCATCAACATCATTAGGGTAACACATCTATAAATCATTGGAATCTTGTCAACATTATGTAGTCTTCATCTTCAATCTTCAGTCTTCATCATCATTAATACTTTGACTGCTTCGATCAGCAACATCTTCAGCACTTTGACCTTTTGATCAGCAACATCATCTTCAGCACTTTGACCTTTCCATTAGCAACATCATCTTCAGCACCTTGACCTTTTTATCAGCAACATCATCTTCAGCACCTTGGCCTTTCGATCAGTAAAATCATCTTCAGCACTTTCACCTTTCGATTAGCAACATCATCTTCAACACTATGACCTTTCGATCAGCAACAACATCATCATCATACTCTTGATATTTCAATCAGAAACATCATCATGAAAACATCATCAAAACATCATTATTATCAACACAACAACATCATCAAAACATCAACATCATCATCATCAAAACATCAACATGATACTTCCTTTCGGAATTATGGGATCAAGATGTTTGTGGTACTCAGACAATCCTTCCTGTCGGAATTACGGGATTTAGGTCTTTACGGAGTTACTAACGATCCTTCCTTTTGGAATTATGGGCTCAACACATCTGTGGAGCTCAGACGATCCTTCCTTTCGGAATTACGGGATCAAGTCTTTATGGAGCTACTAAAAATCCTTCCTTTAGGAATTACGGGATTTAGGTATTTACGGAGTTACTAATGATCTTTCCTTTCGAAATTACAGAATCAACACATCTGTGGAAATCAAACAATATTTCCTATTGGAATTACGGGATCAATTCAATGATCCTTCCTTTCGGAATTACGGGATTTAGGTCTTTACAGAGTTACTAATGATCCTTCCTTTCAGAATTATAGGATCAACATAGTTGTGGAACTCAGACAATCCTTCCTATTGGAATTAGAGGATCAACACATATGTGGAACTCAGATAATCCTTCCTGTTGGAATTACAGGATCAAGTATTTACGGAGCTACCAATGATCCTTCCTTTAGG
The DNA here is from genome assembly GCA_001517045.1 of Pseudotsuga menziesii. Classification (NCBI taxonomy): domain Eukaryota; kingdom Viridiplantae; phylum Streptophyta; class Pinopsida; order Pinales; family Pinaceae; genus Pseudotsuga; species Pseudotsuga menziesii. The sequence continues at coordinate 32,140 of LPNX010805777.1, read as the reverse complement.
AATTACAGGATTTAGGTCTTTACGGAGTTACTAACAATCCTTCCTTTCATAATTATGGGATCAACACATCTGTGGAACTCAGACAATCCTTCCTATTGGAATTATGGGATCAATTCAATGATCCTTCCTTTCGGAATTACGTGATTTAGGTCTTTACGGAGTTACTAATGATCCTTCCTTTCAGAATTACGGGATCAACACAATTGTGGAAATCAGACAATCCTTCCTATTGGAATTACGGTATCAACACACGTTCTTGAGTACCGAAGTCACTGGATCTATTCTGAACCGAGGTTCAAGGATGATACAATCCTACCACCTTCTCGATGACCGAAGTTCTCCGGATCCATTCTGAACCGAAGTCCAAGGATGATACAATCCTTCCACCTTCTCAATGACCGAATTTCATTGGATCCATTCTGAACTGAAGTCCAAGGATGATACAAACCTGCCACCTTCTCGATGACCAAATTTCACCAGATCCATTCTGAACTGAGGTTCAAGGATGATACAATCCTGCCACATTCTCGATGACCGAAGTCACTAGATCTATTATGGACATATGTCCTGGGATGATACAATCCCTCTTCATTCTCGAGGACTGAGGTCTCCGATCACTTCTAGAAATATGTCCAAGGATGATACAATCCCTCTTCATTCTCGAAGACCGAGGTATCTGGATCACTTTAGGGAAATTGCCCAGGGATGATACAATCCCACTACAACATCATTACTCCCCCTTTCGAGGAAGGTCTTTCCGAACAACACCAAGCTTGTCTCGAAAGTGTTCAAACTTTACTCGAGATGGAGGCTTCGTCAGCACATCATCATCTAAATCATCATCATCTACATCTTCATTATGCGAATATTGAACTATCGTCATCTGTATCTCTAGTATGTGAATACTGAAAGCATCATCATCTATATCTCCAGTATAGAAATACTGAAAGCATCATCATCTCTATATTCAGTATAGAAATATGGAATCACCATCATCTGCATCTACAGTATGTAAATACTGAAACATCATCTATATCTTAAGTATGGAAATACTGAAGCATCATCATCTACATCTTATCTCATACATAGAAATACTGGATTTCTATGTGTTACGATGGAACACAGGGTTCTCTGTCATCACAACTCTGGTAATCATATAGAATCACGGTAGTGTCCAACTCTAGGTTGAATAATCCTGACATCAGTAAGATAATATATATTCTGCTTCAGCTGTGCTTAAAGCAACACTAAATTTCTTTTTTCTAAACCATGAAATCATAGCAGATCCCAGACTATAACATCCACCTGTTGTACTTCTTTTTCTATCTTAGATACTTCCAACCCAATATGCATCTGTATAGCCATACAATATATACTTATGGCTACTATCATAGTATATACCAAAATATATAGTCCTCATCACATGTTTTGCAGCTACCAAGTGAACCCATCTAGGTTGAAATAGATATTGACTTAAGGTGTTCACAGCAAAACAAATGTCTAGTCTAGTATTTGTTAAGTTCATCAATGACCCAATGATCTGTCTGTAATGAGTCCCATCCACTAACTCTGATGAGTTTCCAGCTAACAAATTTAGGTTGGAGTTCATGGGTGTGGCCATGGATTTTCATTCCAACATATTGAATCTCTTCAATATCTCTACCACATACTTTCTGTGGTTAAGAAAGATTTCTTTGTCATACTTCCAAACCTAGGAAATAATGCATTAACCCAAGGTCTTTCATCTCCAATTCTTATGCTAGTTTCTTGTTGCTTTCCATGATCTGTTTCTCATTCCGTGTCAAGAATAAGTCATCCGCATATAATAACAGGATGATAGGTTCATCTTCTACAACCTTGTAGTAAAGGTTAGGATCGACTTTACTCTTGGAAAATCCCATGCTTGTTAAGAGACTGTCTATTCTTCCATACCAAGCTTGAGGGGCTTGTTTAAGTCCATAAAAGGCATTCTTCAATTTGCATACG
>LPNX010805777.1:19614-29861 GCA_001517045.1 Pseudotsuga menziesii | reverse complement strand
ATGGTATCAGAGCTAACCTGAATAGGGCAGCTTTCACAAGTTACAGAATCTAGGGCTTCTTATTTTTGGTTCTCTCTCCACAATCAATCAGCAAAAGAAGGCTAGGTTGACTCTCCTTTGAAGGGTGCATCGTTCTGTCGAAGCAGAATTCGATTCCGACATTTTTCAATCTTCGGTATGGGAAATTAGGGCTTCTTACTGAAGAGGATTTTTCTTGTGAGCCTAGCATAGGAATTATCCCCTCATCAAAATCTAAGGTTAGAAACCTGGGTCAATATTTTTGGTTGGGTGAATCTCCGGGAAAGTCAAACCCTAGTTTGACCCCGAGCTGGAAAAACCCTAAATACTAAAACTGATAAGTTTTGGTACATTCGCTATATTTCGAGATTGGTGAAGTTTCAGGAGCTGCAAATTTTAGGGACCGAAGATAAAATCCTGATTAACATTGTGTACAAAATTCATCCTTCGATTCGCTTTATTCCAGGAGATATGGTCTCTCCAAGTTAGGGTTCCAGCCTCATCCAGAATTCATCCCTAAACAGGACAACTGGGGATAATTGTAATATCTTGGGCTACAGAGGTACAAATAGAATTCCTAAAGATGTTCCAGAAAGGACATGGACTTTAATTTTGGTGGTACGATTATCAGACTCAGAAGATGATCCAGTGACACGTGGCATGATGTACAACTTCGCTGTTCTGAACAGTCCTGTAACAGGTTACCTTGGGAAAAGGGTCATAAATCCCAATTGGTGAATCCAATTCTGATGAAACCTATGGTGTTGAATCAAGAACATTCAAGGTCACCTCAGTTAGAATTTTCAGACATAGAGGATTAGATAGTGCGAATATATCTCAGAAACCGTGACAGGAATTTTTGCAGAAGCTGAATCACCTGATTTGAGAGTTGAAGAATTGAGATTCTCAGGATCCAAGTACATCAGACATCTCACCTCATTCAAGCTCATTCCCTGGTAAGTTCAGGTTCTCTTTTCACAAAAAAGGTTCAATTTTTATTTTATCTATCAAGATGACTTCAAGCACCAAGCTTGAAGACAAGCTAGAAGGCATAGAAAATTTTCAAGCTTGGAAATACAGGATTGGTCTCATTCTCCAAGAGAATGATCTTGATAAGTATGTCAAAGAGGAAGTATCAGAACTTGAAGAAGCTGAAGCCAAGGAAAAGCACAGAAAGGATATGATCAAGGCACAAAGAATTATTGCTGAATCCATTAAGGATCACTTGATTCCTCAAGTGTCATCCAAGAAGACTCCAAAAGAAACGTATGATGCCCTTTCCAGAATGTTTAAAGGAAGAAGCATCAACAGGAAGATGAATCTAAGAGCTCAGCTGAAGAGAACCAAGATGAGTCATGGAGAATCCATTCATGACTATTTCTCAAGGATCTCCCAGATCAAAGAGCAACTAGAATCTATTGGAGATAAGCTTGATGAAGATGAATTGGTGATGACTGCTCTCAATGGCCTCACTATACCATGAGAATCATTCATCCAAATGATGTCTGCTAGGAAGGAAAGCATGTTGTTCGATGTGGTATGGGAAGATTGCATTCAATAAGAGACTAGAGTGGCCAATAGAGAAGCATTACTCAAAGAGGATGATCAATCTCTAGCCACTCATACCAGAAAAAGAAGAAGGAATCAACCCATCTTCAAGAAAGGAAATCACAAAGAGCATCGTCATCCCAGAAGATTCCAAAGATCGAAAGAAATTATATCAAGTAAGGACTACTCTGGTTTTCAATGCTTCCACTATGACAAGATAGGACACATTGCCAGAAACTGTCCTGTAAAGAAGCAAGAATATCGATAGAGGATCAACAACAACAAAAGACATCAAGCTCATCTAGCTGAAGATGACGATGAAGAAGAAGAAGATGAAGAACCTTCGAGAAAGCAAGAAAGAGAAGAAGATGCGGAAGAATATGTACTGTTTTCTTCCCTCTCTGGATCTGTGACTTCTGGAGAAGACACTTGGCTTATAGATAGTGGTGCTTCAAATCACATGACAGGTCAAAAGAAAACTTTGTCCAAACTTGAAGAAAAGAGCTCTCCTCAGAAAGTTTCCCTAGGAGATGACTATCAATATCCGATCAAAGGAGTTGGTGAAGCAAGCTACAAACTTGAATCAGGAAATTCCTTAAAAATGAAAGATGTATTAAATGTACCTAGTCTAAAGAAAAATTTACTTTCTATCTCAACTTTAGATAAGAAAGGATTCAGAGTTGCCTTCATAGATGGTCAAGTACTTATGTGGCCCAAAGGAAAGAATATTGAAGACTCAATCATCATCGATGAAGAAGAAGGGGGCTTGTATAAACTCAAGGGGCACTCAGAAACAGCCTTTGTGCATGAGTCCACTGACCCTAGTGAACTTTGGCATATAAGGATTGCCCACATCAATTACAAGGCTCTACCTCATGTGAACAAGGTAGTGACGAGATTACCAGATATGAAGATCCAGCATGAAGGCATTTGCAAAGGATGTGCAAAGGGAAAGAACATCAAGAATCCATTCCCAAAGAGTGAAACAAAGTCAAAAGGTACATTGGAATTGATTCATTCAGATGTATGTGGTCCAATGTATTACACATCCCTAAGTGGCTTTGAATACTATATCACGTTTATTGATGATTTTTCAAGAAAGACTTGGATATACTTCTTGAAGGAAAAGGGTGAAGTGTTTGAGAAATTCAAGGAGTTCAAAGCCTTGATAGAGAATATTTCTAACAAGAAAATCAAGATTCTTCGATTAGACAATGGAGGAGAATACACCTCAAAAGAGTTTGAGGCTTTTTGCAAAGATGCAGGAATAAAAAGGGAGCTAACTACTCCTTACAATCCTCAACAGAATGGGGTAGCAGAAAGAAAGAATAGAACCATCATGGAGGCAGTAAAGACAATGTTATATGATCAAGATCTTCCAATGCACCTATGGGCAGAAGCGCCAAGAACTGTTGTATATGTACAAAATAGAATATCTCACAGTTCTCTTGGGTTCAAAACTCCAGAAGAGATATTCACAGGAAAGAAGCCTGAGGTAAGTCACCTCAAGATATTTGGTTGTCCAGTATATATCCATATACCAAAAGAGAAAAGAACCAAATTATACCCTGCCGAAAAGAAGGGGATATTTGTTGGATATTGTGAAGTATCCAAAGCATTTAGAATCTACATTCCTAGATTCTGCCACATAGAAATCAGTCGAGATGTGACATTTGATGAAGAGACAGCTCTCAAAATATCCAGGAAGTGTCAACTTGAAGAAGTATATGAAGAAGAAACACCACCCAGAAGTAAAGAAACTTCGTGTCTCCCTGAAGATGAGGCTCCTGAAGATCATGACATGGCAGAACCACAAGAACCTACCATGATGGATATTTCAAGAAAAAGAAAGCCTGCTTGGACAAGAGAAATTCTACGAGAGGCAGAAATATATGGAGCTCCTGAAGGCTCTACAAGGGAAAGAAAGAAACCTAATACTTTTTCCAACTATGTAGCCTTGATGTGTGACCTAGTAGAAAAAGAACCTACAAACTATGAAGAAGCAGTACAGAAGAAAGAATGGGTAGAAGCAATGACTGAAGAATACCATTCAATTATGAAGAATGATGTATGGGATATAGTTCTCAAGCCTGAAGGAAAAAGTATAGTATCCTCCAAATGGATATTCAAAATCAAGCATGCAGCTGACAGAAGTATCGAGAAGTATAAAGCGAGATTTGTGGCCAGAGGTTTCTCTCAGAAAGAGGGAATTGATTATGAAGAGATATTTGCTCTTGTAGCACGATATACTTCGATTAGAACTATCATGGATCTTGCATCCATAAATAAGTGGGACTTACATCAGATGGATGTGAAAACTACTTTTCTGAATGGTGTTATCGAAGAAGAAGTCTACATAGAGCAGCCTCAAGGATTTGAAGTTGAAGACAAACGTACTCATGTGTGCAAGTTGAAGAAGGCCTTATATGGTATTAAAAAAGCTCCTAGAGCTTGGTATGAGAGGATAGATAGTTTCCTGGCGAGCATGGGATTTATCAAGAGTAAGGCTGATCCTAACCTTTATCTCAAGGTTATAGAAGAAGAACCTATCATCCTACTACTATATGTGGATGATCTATTCTTGACAGGAAATAAGAAACAAGTTATGGAAAACAACAAGAGACTAGCAGAAGAATTTGAGATGAAAGACCTTGGGTTAATGCACTATTTCCTAGGTCTGGAAGTATGGCAGAGTTCAGAAGGAATATTTCTCAATCAAGGAAAGTATGCAGTAGAAATATTGAAAAGATTCAACATGTTGAATTGCAAAGCTTTATCCACTCCCATGGATTCCAACCTGAAGTTGTTAACTGATGACTCATCAAAGTTAGTAGATGTGACCCTTTACAGACAGATCATTGGGTCATTGATGTATTTGACAAACACCAGGACAGACATTTGTTTTGTTGTGAACACCCTAAGTCAATATCTAGTTCAACCTAGACGGGTTCACTTGGTAGCTGCAAAACATGTGATGAGATATTTGAAAGGAACTATAGATTTTGGTCTATATTATGATAATAGTCATGAGTATAGATTGCATGGCTATACAGATGCAGATTGGGCCAGAAGCATCTCAGATAGAAAAAGCACTTCAGGTGGATGTTACAGTTTGGGATCTGCTATGATCTCATGGTTTAGCAGAAAGCAATCCAATGTTACTTTAAGTACAGCCAAAGCAGAATATATAGCAGCTTGCTCTGCTAGTTGTGAAGCCATATGGCTTCGAAAGCTACTATCAGGATTATTCAACCTAGAGCTAGACACTACTGTGATTCTATGTGATAACCAAAGTCGCATAAAGATGACAGAGAACCCTGTGTTTCATGACAGATCAAAGCACATAGAAATCAGATATTTCTACATTCGAGATATGATGCAGAAGGGAGCTATAAAGCTTCAGTATGTGAGTACCGATGAACAAGTTGCTGATATTTTGACAAAGCCTCTATCCCGAGTAAAGTTTGAACACTTTCGAGACAAGCTTGGTGTGGTTCGAAAGGACCTTCCCCGAAAGGGGGAGTAGTGATGCTGTAGTGGGATTGTATCATCCCTGGGCACTTGACCTAAAGTGATCCGGAGACCTCAGTCTTCAAAAATGAAGAGAGATTGTATCATCCCGGGACATCTGTCCAGAATAGATCCGGTGACCTCGGTCATTGAGAACGTGATGGGATTGTATCATCCTTGGGCACCTTCCCTAAAGTGATCCGGAGACCTCGGTCTTCGAGAATGAAGAGGGATTGTATCATCCTGGGACATCTGTCCATAATAGATCTGGTGGCTTCGGTCCTCGAGAATGTGGTAGGATTGCATCATCCTTGGACATAGTCCTAAAGTGATAGGGAGGGATTATCCCGTAATTGTATCCGGTGACTTCGGTCGTCGAGAATGTGGTAGGGTTGCATCATCCTTGGACTCAAGTCCTAAAGTGATAGGGAGTGATTATCCCATAATTGTATCCGGTGACTTCGGTCGTCGAGAATGTGGTAGGATTGCATCATCCTTGGACTCAATTCCTAAAGTGATAGGGAGTGATTATCCCGTAATCGTATCTGGTGACTTCGGTCATCGAGAATGTGGTAGGATTGCATCATCCTTGGACTCAAGTCCTAAAGTGATAGGGAGTGATTATCCCATAATTGTATCCGGTGACTTCGGTTGTCAAGAATGTGGTGGGATTGTATCATCCCTAGACTTTAAGTCCAAAAATGATCCAAAGAATTTTTGTCTTTGAGTTGTGGTTTGCAGCTTGTTGCTAATGATGATGATGGCATACTGATTGACAGATTAGAATATGCTAAAGATATTGTTGCTGATCAAACAGTCAAAGTGCTGAAGATGTTGTTGATTGAAAGGTCAATATGCTGAAGATATTGTTGCTGATCAAAAAGTCAAAGTGCTGAAGATGTTGCTGATTGAAAGGTAAAAATGTTGAAGATGTTGTTGCTGATCGAACCAGTCAAAGTGCTGAATATGTTGCTGATCGAAAGGGCAAAGTGCTGAAGATGTCGCTGCAAATTGAAAGATCAAAATGCTGAAGATGTTGTTGATGATGAAGACTAAATATTGAAGATGAAGACTACATGATGTTGAAAAGCTTCCAATGATTTATAGATGTGTTACCCTGCTAATGTTGATGATGTCTGCTATCTCTACTCTTGTTATTGTTGATGTAGAATACCCTTCTTGTTAAGGGGGAGTGTTGAAATATTGTAACTTCGAAGAATATTCTTTATGTATCTTTTGTGGTCCCCGATGGTCCAATTGGGAGAACCACTTGTATTACATTGTACCTCGATGCTCCTAATCGGAAGAACTAATAAGAGTCATGAGGTAGTCCCCTCTAATTGTAAAGGTGGTTCATCAGCACCCCAGTGTGGTTACTTGAGCCTACATGTGTAACTCGAGCCTACATGAGTTAACTTAAGCCGACATGTTAATTGAGTAAACTTTAAGTAAACGGATGAATATAAATAGAGGTGTAGTGCTCCTCATTTGAGACACACACACTCACTTGGAATAGCACACTTGTGGAGGAGAGGAGTTGCTGGAGAAGGAGGAGAATGAGGTTTTTGATCTCCTTGTTGGTTTTACCTTTTTCCCTTTTTGGGGCATCTATATTGAGGAAGCTTTTGCTGGGTTTTTCCCTTTAGGGTTTTCCCAGGATAAATCTGTGTTGTTCTTGTGATACTGTTTCTTTCAGTGATCCTATTTTATATGCTTTTATTATGAAAAATTAAATGATATACTGATGTCTTAGTTAAGCATATGAAAATTTAACAGTGTCTATCTTCAACTTCAAATCCTTGTGGTTGTAATTCCCACTTCATCATGGATGCAAGTGCCATGGTAGCTCTAATTGAAGTATACCATGCTACTGGGGAAAATGTCTCTTCATAATCAATTCCCTCTTTCTGAGAGAAACCTCTAGCCACAAATCTTGCTTTATACTTCTCAATACTTCCATCAGCTGCATGCTTTATTTTGCATATCCATTTGGAGGATACTATACTCTTTCCTTCCGGTTTGGGAACTGTATCCCAAACAACATTCTAGTATTCTTTCATCATAACATCTTCCATGAGTTTGTCTTGTCGGGTCATTAACATATCCTAGTCTTCTACATTAAACCTTGAAGGTTGGAACCCACTTTACTCTTGGCAAAGTCTCGATCCAGCAGGAAGCTGTCCATCATGTCATAACATGTCGAACTTAGATATCTTCTATAGTCACTCCCCCTGAAGTGGAGTATCATCTTCCCTGTTCAATTTGTACAGGTGGCTCTATTCTTGATATATACTTGTCAATAGAGTATGTCATGTCATAGTCTATTCTTTCTGAGGCAAATCATGAACATTGCTTTGTACACTTGTTCTTGTAGATCCATATGGAAGATACTACGTACTTCCCTTTATGTCTCAAAATCATATCATATACATCATTCCCCATGATCAACTGTTATTATTTGATCATAGCTTCTTTCATATCATTCTTTTCTTCATCTTGAGTTATCTTTCGTACCCATGGTGGTATTAATCCTTCGGGGTAGATCTACCGCTTTCTGAAGCTCTTTCTTCTGTCATGGTGTCTTTGACCCTGGGAGCTTCAGATTCATGTTTATTGGAGTGAATTTTGAATTGTCATTACTTGTTCTTCGGAACAAGTCTCATCCTTTTTTTCTTGTAGGAGGTTGTTCAGGACCTTTCCTACAATTCAAATGCACCAATTGCATAGTTATAAATATTCCATAAAACATATGCATAACGACAAATTATTATGCATCATGCAACTGTTTGGCCAATACAACATTCATCCATATCTCACAGAAACTTTCTAGATGCCTTCCATCTCTACCATGACATCATTGAGATTGTGCACTAATCCAATATGTCAGCAAAGAGGTTTCATTCTAGATAAGTAGAAATGGAGAGATGTATAGCACCATGAGATACTTAACGATCACATGCATATTGTTGAAATATTGTAACTTCAAAGAATATTATTTATGTATCTTTTGTGGTCCCCGATGGTCCAACCAGGAGAACCATTTGTATTTCATTGTACCCCGATGCTCCTAATCAGAAGAACTAATAAGAGTCATGAGGTAGTCCCCTCAAATTGTAAAGGTGGGTCATCAGCACCCCAGTGTGGTTACTTGAGCCTACATGAGTTAAATTAAGCCGACATGTTAATTGAGTAAACTTTAAGTGAACGGATGAATATAAATAGAGGTGTAGTGCTCCTCACTTGACACACACACACACTCACTTGGATTAGCGCACTTGTGGAGGAGAGAAGTTGCTGGAGAAGGAGGCGAATCAGGTTTTTGATCTCCTTGTTGGTTTTACCTTTTTCTCTTTTTGGGGCATCTATATTGAGGAAGATTTTGCTGGGTTTTTCCCTTGAGGGTTTTCCCAGGATAAATCTGTGTTGTTCTTGTGATGATGTTTCTTTAATTGATCCTATTTTATATGCTTTTATTATGAAAAATGAAATGATATACTGATGTCTTAGTTAAGCATATGAAAATTTAACATGGTATCAGAGCTAACCTGAATAGGGAAGATTTCACAAGTTACAGAAGCTATAAATTCTTATTTTTTGGTTCTCTCTCCACAATCAATCAGCAAAAGAAGGCTAGGCTAACTCTCCTTTGAAGGGTGCATCGTTCTGTCGAAGCGAAATTCGATTCCGAGCATTTTCAATTTTCGATGTGGAAATTAGGGATTTCTATAGAAGAGGAATTTTTGAGTGAGACCATAATAGGATTTTTATCCGCATCAAAACCAAAGTTTAGAGACCTGGATCAAGATTTTTGGTTGGGTGAATCCCCGGGAAAGTCAAACCCTAGTTTGACCACGAGCTAGAAAAACCCTAAATACTAAAACTGCTACGTTTTGGCACATTCGCTATATTCCTAGATTGGAAAAGGATCAGGAGCTGAAAATTGTAGAGGCCGAAGCTAAAATCATTATGAACACTGTGTCCAAAATTCATCCTCCGATTCGCTGTAGTTCAGGAGATATGTTCTCTCCAAGTTAGGGTTCCAGCCTCTTCCACAATTCATCCCTAAACAGGACACCTGGGGATAATTACAATATCTTGGGATACAGAGGTCCAAATGGAATTCCTGAAGATGTTAAAGAAATGGCACAGACTTTAATTTTGGTGGTCTGAATATTAGACTCAGAAGATGAACCAGTGACACGTGTCATGCCATACAACTTCACTGTTATGAACAGTCCTGTAACAGGTCACCTTGGGAAAAGGATCATAAATCCAAAATGGTGAAACCAATTCTGATGAAACATGTGGTGGTGGATCAGGGATATGCTAGGTTACCTTAGTACAAAATTTCAGACATAGAGGAGCAGAAATGTCATAGGTATCACAGAAATAGTAACAGGCATTTCTGCAGAAGAAATTGGAAAATTAGGGCTTCCTGTTCCGGGAGATTCCCTCCACTGTTTTTAGAAATGGAGTACATTGGACAGCTCCATTTGAAGAGATATATCTTTCTATCCAATTAGATCTGAAAGATTCCAATTTTTAAAAATTAGGGTTTCTGTGACAAACCTTAGATCAGCCAACTCTAGAACCAGGACGGACACCTCAAATCGGTAAGATATAATCCTTTGCTATGTTCATTTGAGGTTCTCATTTCAAAGTGATCTATCACATAAGCTTGATGATAAGCTTGGTCAAGTTGACAACTTCCAAGCCTAGAAGTATATGATCTCTCTGAAGAAAATGGATTGGACACCTTCATGAGCATAGAGGTTCCAGTTTCAGAGGGAGATGAGGCTAGAAGCCTTTCACAAGAAGAACTTGGTCAAAGCCCAGAAGATTATTGATGATTCAGTCTCGAATCAACTTGTTCTACAAGTGTCTTCCCTAAAGACATCGATGAGGTTTGATTCCTTGACCAAGCTATTTGAAGGGAAGAACATAGATCGAAATATGACCTTAAGAAACCAGCTGAAGAAGAAGTGAAGAATGTAGAAGTGGTGATGGTCACCTTGAATGGCCTCCTAGGATCATGGAATTCATTCATTCAAGGAATGTGTTCTAGAAGGAATTGATTACTTTCAGTAGACTTTGGGAAGAAGAATAATCTTATCTCTGAAGATCAAGCTCTCATATTCCAAAGAAGATCCCTCAATCAGTGAGGAATATGA
>LPNX010805777.1:0-17361 GCA_001517045.1 Pseudotsuga menziesii | reverse complement strand
ATCCTTGGACTCAAGTCCTAAAGTGATAGGGAGTGATTATCCTGTAATTGTATCCGATGACTTTGGTCGTCGAGAATGTGGTAGGATTGCATCATCCTTGGACTTATTCCTAAAGTGATAGGGACTAATTCTCCCGTAATTAATCCAGTAACTTCAGTTGTCAAGAATGTGGTGAGATTGTATCATCCCTGGACTTTAATTCCAAAAGTGATCCAAAGACTTTTTGTCTTTGAGTTGTGGATTGCAGGTTGTTGCTGATGATGATGATGACATACAGATCGAAAGATCAGAGTATGATGATGAAGACGTACTGATCTAAAAGATCAGAGTATGATGATGACGCACTATGACTATGATGTTTCTGATTGAAAGATCAGAGTATGATGATGATGTTTCTGATCGAAAGATCAGAGTATGTTGATGATGTTTCTGATCGAAAGATCAGAGTATGATGATGATGTTGATGATGTTGATGATGTTTCTGATCGAAAGATCAGAATGTGATGATGATTATGATCGACAGATCAGAATATGATGATGATGATGTTGCTATTGATCGAGAGGTCAAATTACTGAAGATGTTGCTGCTGATCGAAAGGTCAAGGTGCTGAAGATGTTGTTGTTGATAGAAAAGTCAAAATGCTGAAGATGTTGCTGATCAAAAGGACAAAATGCTGAAGATATTGTTGCTGATCGAAAAAAATCAAAGTGCTGAAGATGTTGCTGATCGAAAGTTCAAAATGTTGATGATGATGTTGCTGATCGAACAGTCAAAGTGTTGAAGATGTTGCTGATTGAAAGGTCAAAATGCTGAAGATGTTGTTGCTGATCGAGCAGTCAAAGTGCTGAAGATGTTGCTGATCGAAAGGTCCAAGTGCTGAAGATGTCGTTGCTAATTGAAAGATCAAAATGCTGAAGATGTTGCTGATCAAAAGGACAAAATGCTGAAGATATTGTTGCTGATCGAAAAAAATCAAAGTGCTGAAGATGTTGCTGATCGAAAGGTCAAAATGCTGAAGATGTTGCTGATCAAAGACTGAAGATATTGTTGATGATGAAGACTGAAGATTGAAGATGAAGACTACATGATGTTGAAAAGATTCCAATGATTTATAGATGTGTTACCCTGCTGATGTTGATGATGTCCCCCATCTCTACTCTTGTTGTTGTTGATCTAGAATACCCTTCTCGTTAAGGGGGAGTGTTGAAATATTGTAACTTCGAAGAATATCATTTATGTATCTTTTGTGGTCCCTGATGGTCCAACCAGGAGAACCATTTGTATTTCATTGTACCCCGATGCTCCTAATCGGAAGAACTAATAAGAGTCATGAGGTAGTCCCCTCAAATTGTAAAGGTGGGTCATCAGCACCCCAGTGTGGTTACTTGAGCCTACATGTGTAACTCGAGCCTACATGAGTTAACTTAAGCCGACATGTTAATTGAGTAAACTTTAAGTGAACGGATGAATATAAATAGAGGTGTAGTGCTCCTCACTTGACACACACACACTCACTTGGAATAGCGCACTTGTGGAGGAGAGAATTTGTTGGAGAAGGAGGAGAATCAGGTTTTTGATCTCCTTGTTGGTTTTACCTTTTTCCCTTTTTGGGGCATCTATATTGAGGAAGCTTTTGCTGGGTTTTTCCCTTTAGGGTTTTCCCAGAATAAATCTGTGTTGTTCTTGTGATGCTGTTTCTTTCAGTGATCCTGTTTTATATGCTTTTATTATGAAAAATGAAATGATATACTGATGTCTTAGTTAAGCATATGAAAATTTAACACATATTAGTAGTATACAGTCATTAATGTAAACAATCTATCATGCATAACACATCAACTGAATATAATCAAATGCATAACAAAACAATATCATTAAATGACAATTGAATACTTATCTTTTGTTTGTTTCGTGGGTAGATTCCTTCTTGATCATTCTCCTTCATCATCTTCTTCATTCATGAAATCATCATTTCTTATTCAAATGATAAGATGGATAAGCGGTTCGTCAATAATTGAGTTCTTTGTATTCCTCATCGCTTGAGGGATCTCTTTGAATGGTGAGAGCTTGATCTTCAATTTGCTCCCATCTTTCTTCTTCTCTTCTTATGAGACGAGCTTCTTCTTCTTCCCAGAGTCAACTGAAAGGAATCAATTCCTTCTGGCACACATTCCTCGCATGAATGAATCCCATGATCCTGGAAGGCCATTCAAGGTGGCTATCACCACTTCTGCATTCTCCACTTCTTCTTCTACCACTTCAAGATGTTTTTCATTCTAGATCTTCACATTCCTCAAATGTTTTCTCGAAGACATCTTCTGATTTATGTTCTTCTCTTCAAAAAGCTTGATCAAGGAATCAAACATCTTCGGTGTCTTTAGGGAATACACTTGTGGTACAAGTTGATCCATGATTGAATCAACAATGATCTTCTTGGCATTGATCAAGTTCTTCTTGTGTAAGGCTTTGAGCCTCATCTCCTTCTAGAACTGGAACCTCTCTACTCATGAAGGTGTCCAATTCATTTTCTTCAGAGAGATCAAATACTTCCATGCTTGGAAGTTTTCAACTTCACTAAGATTATCATCAAGCTGATGTGATAGATCACTATGAAATGAGAACCTCAAATGCAAATAGCAAAAGATTAGATCTTACTGATTTGAGGCGTGCGTCCTACTTCCGGAGCTAGCTGATCTAGGGTTTTTCAGAGAAAGCCTAATTTTCAAAACTTGGAATATTTTAGATCTGATTGGATATAAAGATATATCTCTTCAAATGGAGCTGTCCAATGTACTCATTTTTTGAAAACAGTGGAGGGAAGCTCCCGGAACAGGAAGCCCTAGTTTTCCAATTTCTTCTGTAGAAATGTCTATTACTGTTTCTATGATATCTCCGAAATTACTTCTCCTATATGTCGGAAATTTTGTACTGAGATAACCTCACATGTCCCTGATACAAAACCATAGTTTTCAATAGAATTGGTTTCACCAATTGGGATTTATGATCATTTTCCCAAGGTGACCTGTTACAGGACTGTTCAGAATAGTGAAGTTGTACGGCATGCCACATGTCACCGGTTTGTCTTCAAGTTCTGAAATTCGAACAATAGAATGTAAAGTCCATACTATTTCTATAAAATCTTCAGGAATTACATTTGGACCTTTTTATCCCAAGCTATATCAATTTTCCCTAGGTGTCCTGTTTAGGGATGAATTCTGGAAGAGGCTGGAACCCTAACTTGGAGGGATCATATCTCCTAGAATGTAGCGAATATGAGGCTCAATTTTGGATAAAATGTTCATCAAGATGTCATATTTGGTCTTTGCAATTTTTAGCTCCTGAACCTTCACCAATATTGGATATAGAGAATATATCAAAACTTAGTAGTTTTAGTATTTAGGGTTTTTCTAGCTCTGGGTCAAACTAGGGTTTGACTTTCCTGGAGTTTCACTGAACCAAAAATCTTAATCCAGGTCTCTAAAATTCGATTTTGATGAGGAGAGAAATCCTATGCTGGGATCACTCAAAAATTCTTCTTCTGCAAGAAGCCCTAATTTCCCACACCGAAAACTGAAAATGCTCGGAATCAAATTTCGCTTCGACAGAAAGATGCGCCATTCAATGGAGACTCAACCTAGCCTTATTTTGCTGATCGATCGTGGAAAGAGAACCAAAAATAAAGAATCCCTAGATTCTTTAGCTGCACAATGTCTTTTTTTTATGGTGGCTCTGATACCATGTTAACTTTTCATATGCTCAGCTAAGACATCATTATTTCATTTCATTTTCATAACAAAAGCATATAAAAAGGATCACTGAAAGATAGACAATCACAACCATAGAAAAGGAACACAAATATTTATCCTAAGAAAAACCTAAAGGGAAAATCCCAGCAAAAGCTTACTCAATATAGATGCCCCAAAAAGATAAAAGATAAAACTAGCAAGGAGAAAAAAGCCTGATCCTCCTCCTTCTCCAACTACTTCTCTTCTCCACTAATGCGCTACACAAGTGAGAGTGTGTGTTCCAAATGAGGAGCACCACACCTCTATTTATATTCATCCATTCACTTTAATTAACTCATCCGACATGTAGGCTCGAGTTAATCATGTAGGCTCGAGTTACACATGTAGGCTCAAGTAACCACACTGGGGTGCTAATGACCCACCTTTACAATTAGAGGGGACTACCTCATGACTCTTATTAGTTCTTCTGATTAGAAGCATCAGGGTACAAAGTAATACAATTGGTTCTCCCGATAGGACCCTCGAGGACCACAAAAGATACATATAGAATATTCTTCGAAGTTACAATATTTCAACAAGTCAATCACTTCTACTTCAACATCCACTGATTTCCTTGCCAACATTATCTCAAAAGCCGGTAGGATAACATGGGGATGGAAATACCTTCCGTCGAAAGTAGTAAGTAAAGTGTTTTATGGAACTAGATCTGGGGAACCTAAATCCTTCCAACTAGATAATGACATTACAAACGTAGATGCACCTTGGTCAATAACTGTACATCCAATGGTTTGGCCTCCATGGACCACATCAATTGACAAAGACACATGATACAAAAGGAGGATTTTAACATCTGAAATATTAAAATTCTCCAGCAAGCTCGATGAATCCATGCTTCCTAAAGCTGTTAGGAGGGAATCCCGTTGAGTAGGACAACTCTGTAACACTTCCAATGCTGACATTACACAAGGAGTTTGATCCAAATCTTCAACTACAAAACAGTAAGAAGCAACCCTAGATTTAGGGCTGTGAAATGTTTTTTCAAAGACACCTTTTGGTATCTTTGGCATCGGATCAACATGTTTCTCGATAGTGAGAGAGTTAGAAGTTTCACCAGTAGACTTACCCTTCTCAATGTTAGGATTATAATCCTCCCTTGTCCAATGTGTTCAGTCACCTAGAGTCAATTTAGTCATTAATTGGGTCTACTAGTACTATTGGGTCCACTTGGCCTAATGGGGCCACATGTACCAGTCACTAGAGCCTAGAGAGAACTACTAGAGGTAAATACCACTTACTACATGTGCATGCATTAGTTTGGGAGCCTCCTGGACTAATCCTTTCATTTTAGGAGCCACTGGGAGTCCTGACACCAACCTACTTTAGTTAGTTGGAGTTCGTACTAGTTAGTCTTAGTTAGCTTCCAGTTACTTTCAGTTTGTTCACAATTAGTTAGCTAGCGCTAGAAATGCATGGCTATTGTTGCATGTGGAGTAGGTGCCTTTTCCCTCCTACCACACTTAGATTTACTGAGTTAACTAGTTATTACTAATTGTATGAGTTGGTTGAACATTTAGAGTTGATCGGTCGGACTCCGATAGTGATTTAGACAAGTTTACTTAGCCATGCAGTTAAGTAGAGTCAATCAATTTGAATTCCTCTCTCATGCATTCAAATTGACTGGTTATTAATGCCAATTTATTACATTGTAATTATTATCCATTTACTTTTGATTAATGAAAGCATTCACAGTTGTAAGCCATTTTTGCACTGTTTCATTCTTCAATTTCTGAGTAAAATTGTATGATATATGTTTTGAGTTGTGTGTTGGTCCACAGATATATGTGCTCAATTTTATATGGTATCAGAGCCTCGGTAGGACAAGGAAATTCTCCTTCTACAGATCTCCTACTGGATCAAATTTCTTGAGCAAATTGCTCCTTCCATCTCTGCACCAGAAGCGACAAGTTTACCATAGAAATTCGAAGCAAAGGAATTGTTGATCAAGCTTGCTTGAAGAACTAATATGGGTGTGATGAAAAATTGAAAAGTGTAGGCTATCCCACCTTACGATGCCCCTTTTGTGTTTTTGCAGGTACAACTTCAAATGGATTCATCAGTTCCTCTTCTCACCCCATTCACAAGCTATTCAGAATAGAAGTTGAATATGATTGCATCTCTGAAGAGACAAGATCTCTATGAGGTGTCTCTTGGACTTGGTAAAGAGTCTTATGAGAATGAGAATGACTAGCTAAATGAAAATGATGCAGCTTTTGGATCAATAGGTCTGGCCATTTCTCCTAGATTGTTCTACCTCACTAAATTTATTGAGTACCCAAAGGATATCTGGACCAAATTGGGTAGAACCTTTGGAAAGCATAGTGAGTATCATAATAGCACTTTAGATAGAACACCCAACACCACAATAGTTCTTGATCCAAAATTCTCAGCCTCTACTCTCTCTGATGAAGTTGTTCAATATGAAGAAGAAGCTGAATCTTCTACACAGTCAATTCAAATTGAAGAAAGTCTCCTTGAATAAACTCCTTCTCTTGATGCTCCGAAAGTTTATGAGATCTCTAATATATCATATTCTCATATGGATGATACAGAAGAAGACATTTGAATCTCTGATATTGAATAAAAACACTGGTGCACTTCTATGCAAACATTCTCTAGTGATTCTCCTTTAAAGTTTGTGAAACATTTGCCAGTAATTACTTCTGAAAGTGAAGAGGACTTTGATTTCTCTCCCTCTAATGTTTTTGTTGGTCTGTAGATAATTAATAAATTGGATATTTTGGAAAAAACATTAGATTTAAGGAGTGATCCATGTTGGATACATTTACCACCATACACACTCTTTTTGGTCAAATTGGCCTAGTTAAACAACTATCCTAATTATAATTGACATTAATTCACATCAATGGAGCATTAATTTCCATAATCCAATCACACCCATGCCTACCTACAGTCAAGGAGGCTAACTTAGCCTTCTCCTACAGTCAAGGAGGCTAACAGGAGCACTTCGGGGGTGATCTGAGTGATATTAATGCACCTAATTGATAACTGGTGGTTACAATCAGTTAAACTAGTCAATTAAGGAACCTCCTCTCATTAAATATATTATTTAATGATTATTTAATGATTATTTATTATTACTTAATGATATCGAGTCAACAGGGCACCTCCACCAACTTCTGATGGTCATTTCAGCTTCAGTTAACCTCATCAGGGTTCATTCAAGTCATGGAGCACTAGCACTTGATGGTTGGCTTGCTATGACATGTGTTTGATCTCCTTCAATTGAGATTCAGTCATTTATTGCACTCCAAATTCGTTTAGGGTTTGGTGAGTCAATTAGGGTTTTGGTCAAGTGGTTAAGTGAGTGTGATTGAATGGCTAAGAGTCCGTTAAGCTAGACTCACTCATTAAATTCGAATTGTCTCCTTAGGTATTTGAATTCCTCATTGATTCAAGCTATTGCTTGACATTGTTATTGTAACTATTTATTTTTTATTGAATATACAGAGAGGAAACCATTATGGTTCTCATTAACACCATTTCATGAGTATTTGTTGATTATTATTTGATGAGATTGATTCTTAGTTCCTAGATCAATGTGAAAGATTAATATGGTATCAGAGCATATGGTGGATCAAAGATCTATCTCTCAAAAACAAGATTTTTGATAGATTTCTCCATGAAAAGTGAGCAATAGCTCAAAATTCCAGCACTGCACCAGAAGCCAAGGCTTACCACTCAATATCCCAAGTAAAGAACTTGTTGATCAAGCTTGCTTGATTGACTATGCTTAGTGTGATGAAAGACTAAAATGTTCAAGCTGTCTGACCTTACGGTGCCTCTTTTGTTTTGATTTGTAGGTTTAACAGGTACAACTTCGAATGGACTCATCAATCCCTCTTCTCACCCCATTCACAAGCTATTCGGAATGGAAGTTGAAGATGATTGCATCTCTAAAGAGACGAGGTCTCTATGAGGTGTCTATTGGACTTGGAAAAGAGTCTTATGAGAATGAGAATGACTGGATAAATGAAGGTGATAGAGCTTTTGAAGCAATATGTCTGGCCCTTTCTCCTAGCTTGTACTACCTTAATGGTTTTGTTGAATACCCAAAGGATCTCTACACAAAATTGGATAGAACCTTTGGCAAAAACAATGAGTATCATAATAGTACTTTGGAGATCACAGCCAGCACCACAAGAGTTCTTTACCCAAAATTATCAGCCTCTACTCTCTCTGATGAAGTTGTTCAAGATGAAGATGAAGCAGAATCTTCTACACAGTCAATTCGAATTGAAGAAAGTCTCCATGCAGTGACTCCTTCTCCTGATGCTCCGGAAGTTCATGAGATCTCTGATATCTCATATTCTCACATTGATGAAACATAATAAGACATTCAAATCTCTGATATTGAATAAAAATGCTGCTGCACTTCCATGCAAACATTCACCGGTGATTTTCCTTTGAATTATGTGCAAAATTTACCAGTAATTGCTTCCAAAAGTGAAGAAAAATTTGATTTTTCTCCCTCTAATGTTGCTGCTGGTGTGAAAATATGTAAAACATTGTATATTTTGGAAGAAATATCAGATTATAAGAGTGACACATTTTCTCCCCATGATCTAGATATTCCAGCAAAATCCTGCAGGATTGCATGCACCAACATTTAGAATTTTGAAGAAAAAGACAACTGTGCATCCATCGTCTCGGTTGACCATAATTTTGGATCTGATATGAACCTTATTGGATATAATATGATATTATTTGGATCTGATATGATATTTATTGGTTCAAAATTTTAGTTTCATAAACCTTCAGTACTGCTTGTAGCTGTTCTCATCAACGGTGTGAAGAAACAAGTACTGCAAGTCTCCTACAAAACTGCTGCTGGGGATTTGATTTCATTTCACAGTTTTGGATATGTTGTGAACTTATTCATATCTGATTTACATTATTATCTGATATTATTTTGTTCATATTTTAAAATACAAGAGCTTTCAGTCATGCTTGTAGCTGCTCTCACCAATTCTGGTGTGAAAAATCAAGTACCGCACTTTCTCTTCAAAACCGTTGATGGGGATTTGGTGTTAGTTTCCTCTTATGAGGTTGATGATATTTTATTTTTTGAATAATTAGTGATTTCTGAATTTATATCATATTATGGAGCTCAAGCATTCACTCTCCAGAGTCCCAGGGCTTCTCTACCTTTGGTCACATGCTCATCTCCTCACAAAACAAGTAAAGAGGAAGACATTATGCATCTGCTTGGACACTTGCTCCTAAGATTTGGGGCTAATTTTACCACTCATGGTTTTCTGTTCAAGGATGAAACATATCATTTTATTGATTTTTCCACACATGGTTCGAATCCTCAAGAACCTTTGCTCTCTCTTTAGAGGATTTCAGCTACTCTACATGGGTCTAGTTTTCACTATGGAGCTGTTTATATTTTTTATTCAGTTGAGTGCATTGTTATTATTCCAAAGTGGAAGATTCCTCCAGACATATTCATTTAGTTTGGATTTATAGGTTCACATTCACAATCTCATGATGCTGCTGCATAGAAGAACCAATTCTTGATTTACAGCTTAGTTTGAGGGGGGGTATTTTTCCCATGAGGTTTTCCCCATTTTCTTGGTTATATTATGCATTTACTTTATTGTATAGGGTGACATATGGCCTTTGTTTCTAGGGCCCTAGCATTTTTATGCATCTATGTTTTCCAACTCTTCCTGAGTATAGCTTAAGGGGGGTTGTTGGAGACATTTACCATCATACACACTCTTTTTGGTCAAATTGGCCTAGTTAAACCACTATCCTAAGTATAATTGACATTAATTGACATTAGTGGAGCATTAATTTCCATCATCTAGTCACACCCACGCCTACCTACAGTCAAGGAGGCTAAATGGAGCACTCTGGGGGTGATCTGAGAGATATTAATGCACCTAATTGCTAATTGGTGGTTACAATCAGTTCAACCAGTCAGTTAAGGCACCTCCTCTCATTAAATATATTATTTAATGATTATTTAATGATTATTTATTATTATTTAATGATCTGGAGTCAACAGGGCGCCTCCACCAACTTCTGATGGTCAGTTCAAATTCAGTTAACCTCATCGGGGTTCATTGAAGTCATGGAGCACTAGCACTTAATGGTTGTCTTGCTATGACATGTGTTTGATCTCCTTCAGTTGAGATTAAGTCATTTATTGCAATTAGACTTCAGTTAGGGTTTGGTGAGTCAATTAGGGTTTTGGTCAACTGGTTAACTAAGTGTGATTGAATGGATAAGAGTCAGTTAATCTAGACTCACTCACTAAATTCAAATTGTCTCCTTAGGTATTCAAATTCCTTATTGATTCAAGCTATTGCTCGACATTGTTATTGTAACTATTTATTGTTTATTGAATATATAGAGAGGAAACCATTCTGGTTCTAATTAACACCATTTCATGAGTATTTGTTGATTATTATTTGATGAGATTGATTCTTAGTTCCTAGATCAATGTGAAATATCAATAATCCATTCACTCTCCTTGATCTGGATCTTCCAACAAATTCCTACAGGATTGCATGCACCAATATTCAAAATTTTGAAGAAAGAGAAAATTGTGCATCTACCATCTCGATGGACCATACTTTTGGATTTGATATGAACTTATTTGGATCTGATACGATCCTATTTGGATCTGATATGATATTACTTGGTTTAATATTTTAGTTTCATGATATTTCAGTATTGCTTGTAGTTGTTCTCATCAATTTTGGTGTGAAGAAACAAGTACCACAAGTCTCCTTCAAAATTGTTGCTAGGTATTTAATTTCATTCCAAACTTTTGCATCTGATATGGAATTATTTGGATGCGATATGATCTTATTTTTATATTATCTGATATTATTTATTTCAAATTTTATATTCCAAGAGCTTTCAGTCATGCTTGTAGCTTCTCTCACCAATTTCGGTATGAAAAATCAAGTACTGCAAGTCTTCTTCAAATTTATTGTTGGAGATTTGGTGTTAGTTTCCTCTTATGAGGTTGCTGATATTTTATTGTGTGAATAATTAGTTATTTATGAAGCTATATCATATTATGGAGCTCAAGCATTCGCTCTCCACAGTCCTAAGGCTTCTCTACCCTTGGTCACATGCTCATCTCCTCACAGAACTAGTAAAGAGGAAGACAGTCTGCATCCGCCTCGACGCTTACTCCTAACACTTAGGGATTATTTTACCACTCATGGTTTTCTTTTCAAGGCAGAAATATATTATTTTATTTATCTTTACTCACATGGTTTGAATCCTAATGAACTTTTTCTCTCTTATCAGTTGATTTCAGTTGCTCTACATGGGTCCAGTTTTCATCCAGCGGCTATCTATGTTCCTGATTCAGTTGAGCACATTATTCTTCTTCCAAAGAGGAAGATTCCTCCAGACATATTAATTTAGTTTGTATGGAGAAGTTCACATTCTAGGCCTGGGGATACCTGTGCACAGAAGAATACATTGATCCTAATTTTACCTGATTAGTTTGAGGGGGCGTATTTTTCCCATGAGGTTTTTCCCCGTTTCCTTGGTTGTATTGAGCATTTAATTTTTAGAATTTTAGTTGTAATGGGTGACCTTTGGTTTTAGTTACCAGAGCCCACATTTTCCAAGTTAAGATTCATGGGGGTGTTAGGATTATAATCCTCCCTTGTCCAATTTAGTTAGTCACCTAGAGTCAATTTAGTCATTAATTGGGTCCACTAGTACTATTGGATCCACTTGGCTGAATGGGGCCACATGTAGTAGTAACTGGAGTGTGGGGAACACTGTTAGAGGTTAACTTCCACTTACTACATGTGCATGCATCAATTTGGGTTCCTCCTAGACAAATCCCCACATTTTAGGATCCACTAGGAGCCCTAGTACCAACATACTTCAGTTAGTTTGAGTTAGTACTAGTTACTATTAGTTATCTTCCAGTTACTTTCAGTTAGTTCACAATCAGTTAGCTAGCACTGGAAATGCATGGATGCATGTGGAGTAGGAAAATTTTCCCACCTACCACACTTAGTTGAACTGAGTTAACTAGTTATTATTGATTGTATGAGTTGGTTGAACATATGGATTTGATCGGTTGGACTCCGATAGTGATTTAGACAAGTTCAGTTAGCCGTGTAGTTAGGTAGAGTCAATCAATTAGAATTTCTCTCTCATGCATTCAAATTGACTGGTTATTAATGCCAGTGTATTACATTGTAATTATTATCCAATTACTTTTGATTAATGAAAGCATTGACAGTTGTAACCCATTTTTGCACTGTTTCATTCTTCATTTCTAAGTAAAATTTTCTGATCTATCTTCTAAGTTGTGTGTTGGTCCACATATCTATGTGCTCAATTTTACACTCAGGAGCCTTTGATTCATAATTATTGTTTCTTGTCTGTAGTAAGGTACTATACTATACCATATTGATATAGTTTTTATCAGGAGGAGCACTAAAATTTGCCACGGCTACATTAGAAATAGAAGTTGTGTTCGTTCCCTAAGGAAATAGATCCTTCAGGATAGATGGTTGTTGATTATTCAAAAACTTCTGAGATTCATCCATAAGAGGGAATTCATGAGTCATGTGTTCTCCTTGGCACAACTTACAGGGAAACTTAACCTTCTTCTATCTTTTTTACCCCCATCAGCATTGTTTATGGGTTTCTTCTTATTTTGATTACCCTCACCCTTCTTCCCTTTCTTCTTTTTCCCACTCAGCTATTGATTTTCCTTCTGAGAAGATTGTGTGAAAATAGTTGTACTTTAAGGTGAGTGGGTGGAATACTTTATTGGTTCTGTTCCATATTGCTTCACTGAAAACTCATGGAGTTTCTTAGCCAGTGATTGTACAATAGGAGAACTGACTGAACCAACCACGCCATCAACATGGGGACTAGGCTTGGGTTTCTCTGTGACTAGTGGTCCTCTTCGCCTCAGGTATAATTTCATACAAGATCCCAAACTGAGCATATATCAAATCTAATTGTTGGGCCCTGAGGATAGCCTTTTTCTCTATGGTCAACCCCAAAGTGGATATGTCCTTAGATATATAAGGCAATAAATATTTTAGGAACCACTCTAATAGAAACTTGGGAGGTATAGTGGATTTGATAAGCCTCTTCCATCTTTGCAACTACTGGATGTGATCCAATATATGTGTGGCCTTTTTTTTTCAAAAAGTCGACAACAAGTCTGTGCCAACATCATACCAAACAAGAAGCTAAAAGTGATTGAGGAACACAGATTCCAAATCCAAAAAAATTTCATATGCAACAACAAGAAGTTCTATGTACCATTTGGTTGCAACATGAGTCAAGTTTCTCTGGAATAGCCTCAAACGAATGAAATCATCATTCAGTGAGTTTCAAGAGAACCATAGGTGAAAAGTGGTTATATGGGCACCTAGATCTTTGCCAAATTTTCCATCAAACTTGGGAATGTCTAAAGGTAACGTAATAGGAACAGGTGGCCATGTTGCACTATGTCCCATGGGGTCATTCATAAAATTTGACAAGTATGGAAAGTTTAAAGTTTCTAGGAAAGGAAGCTTTGACCTAACCAAGGCCTAAAAATAAGCAATCTAGGATGTAGAAGGACTTGCCCCCTAGTTCCCAAATGAAAAGGTGGGGTTGACCCCAGCCTCGGGTTGTGATGTAGTTGGACTACTTTGAAATAGATTCCACCCTAAAGCTAGTGGATTTCTTGTGTGTGGTGCATGATATGTGGTTCGAGTTGCTCCAGATGAAACTGGAGTTTGGAAGATAGGAGCAGGTATCCCTCCACTGAAAAATGAGAAAGGAGAGCTCATGAAAGGGGTTGAAACAGGTGTATGGAAATTATGACCAAAAGCATTTTTGTTTCCATATTGCATTCCCACATATGCAGGGGTAGGGCCTACGTAAGGAGTGGATGGGGGAATGTGCCCACAATTCCATGAAAAACCCTAAACGAATGAGGATAATCCACTTGGACCGCTCTGAGCAGGCTGTATAAAGGAGGGGGAAGTAAAAGGTGCATTGCGAATTGAAATGACCACCTCCCTAGAAGGATCTACTACATTATAGGGAGCCAAGTTTTGAACCACTCGACTACTTAGTGAAATGGGTGCATCATATGCACTTACTCTTTGAGTACCTACGAGGGGAGGTTGTACTCCACCAGCCAAAATGGATGAATTTGGGGTATAAATTCCCTCACTGGCGCTAGACATATCTTTACTCAAAGGAACACCAATAACAGGTGAACTAAAGGGAAGAACCTCGATGACCACATGATCCTTTAAATCAGTTAGAAGTGGGTTAAAATTCCTTGGAAACTCATCATCTTGCAAGTCTTCAATCTCTACTACAGATGCTTTTTCCTGGTTAATCCTAAGTTTCGGTTCACCTAGAACTTCGCTAACTCCAACTAGTTTAAAATAACCGTCATTATCTAGTCTCTGCCTTTGAGGGGGCGGTGGAGGCTCCACTGTATCAAATGGATGAAGGTTTTGCAACCTTCTTGACCTACAAAGAGATTGGTCCTCCACAACTATAAATTTGACTCACACTCACCTAAAATACAACGAAACACACACAAACCAATCAACACTTACTAAAAATGTCCTAAAGTCACTCAGACACAGTAGATATAAGATATGTCTTCCAAATGAAAGCCTAGGATAATTAGGGTTGAGGTCCAACCAGTAAAGACTAAAAGATGGTTACCTAGCGTCCCGTGAATATGTTCTTGGGAACAAGCACTGGAATCACCCAACTGCCCTCCCAAACTAACTATCGGGGTTACCTTCCAATTCCATCCAAGGTATACTAGAAATAGCCTTCCAGTATCACCTGTGTATGATCCCTAGTGTCAAGAAACTAAAGGCTACCAAAACTACAACGAGAGTCTGGCAGAACAGTTGCAAGCCTAATCCTTATGCATGGGAAGTGTAGCAATGCCTGAAACCTTTTCCACATCGGTACCGCACGGGGCCCAAGAGGTAGTATTGAAAATATCCCCAAATGCAAAAAAATCCTCGTAAACGATTAAACATAGAAGTGGAGGGTTATCTACTCAACCAAGATATCATGTGGCCTCATGCTTAACTCCTTCGTCAGAGGATATTTCTAGATGGCCTCTTGTAGAAGAGGATTTACCTATTGAAAGGCCACTACATTTGAAGTCAAATGCTTATGGACAGTTAAAAACTCCCTAGTCCACAAGCCTAGAGTGAACTAGTTTGTGTATGATCCTAAAAAATAAAATTACTAGTAAAATTTTAATTCATTATTCTTTTTAAAGGGTTCCATTAGTCAAAGGTAGCGGAATGAGTCTTTGTGGTGTTATAGACTCGGCAGAAATAAAACAAAAATGAAAAAAAAAATTCCAAAGCAAATTGCAACTACTATGCCAATTTTTCTTTTCTTTTTCTTGTAAAATGAAAGCTAATGAACTTTTTCAAAATTAAAAGAGAAACTACAAGACTTTAAGTTTTTTTATTTTTCTTGAAAAATAACGAAAAGAAACAACTAAATGCAATCTAATGCTAAAAGTGCAAAAATGCTTTTGTCTTTTCTTTTTCAAAAATTTCAAAAACTTGTAATGCAAGTAAATGCAAACTCAGTGAGTTTGAACAATCTAATCATAGAACAGTAAATGATGCAATCAGAACCTATAGTAACACACTTCACCCAAACAAGAAGAAACGGTTCAAAACCTAGACTTGGAGAAACTATCAAATCAAATACTTAATAGATTCACAAAAAGGAAAGAATGACTAACTCATGCTACTAAAACAACAATACAAAGCATATCATTGTTTCAAAGGACTGATCAATGACCCATAACATAAGCATTCAGACCAAAAACTAAGTAGGAGGACCTAACACATTCAATAATGAAGAAGTCAAACAAAAAACACTGAAAGAACTTGAATAATCAAGCAGACAGTGAAATGTACAAACTTAAACCGTAGTATCATTCCATAAATAGAACCTCCATAAGCATCTGAGAAATAATAAAAACAAGGACAAGCAACAACCTTTTGAACTCACAGACACTAACAGGAATACACGACTGTCATAAAGGAAACTTGCGTATCATACGCAACTGTCTCGAAGGAAACACGCGTATACAAAGTGGAATACATGTCTGTCACTAAAATAGCCCACACATACTGTAAAAAATTCTCAAAAATAAAAACAACTGAGAGACAGGCTCGGAACATGTAATACTGGAAATCAAAGCTAAAGTTGAAACAAGTCACAAACATAATCATACAAAGCAAAGAACTGGTCAGGAAGCCTAAAGAGAGAACACACAATAGGTTGGACTCCCCAGTGGAGTCGCTAGTTCTGTTGTTCAGGAAAACACACCATTATAACCTAGGGTCTCTAGGGTTATCAACTTACTAAATTAACTTGCAGACAATCAGCCATTTAAGAATTTGAAATAGAAATAGGAAGAAAATAGTCATACCTTATTTATGAGGGTCGATCCTAGATTTTCTTCTCTTCAGGTTGCTTCCACAGCTTCCAATGGATCTCCAACACCTGCAAAGAGCAAGATATTTCTTGCAATATCTTATATATTATATGAATGATTAATGAAATAAGATGCTTATGATAGAATAATAAGACAATTCATAAATCACAATATATAAGAGTGCAAAGACACAATATTGGAAGAATGACTCTCTTTATTGATAAACAAGTGAGGTGAGATTACAACCCAAAATATGAGACAATTGCTCCTCTGCTAACCAACGACACTGAGTTCTACTTCTCTAAGATATCTGAAGGAAAACCACCAGCATAACTTTTGTCCACCAAGTATCATTGATTAGCCTCAACCCCTACCCTCTATTTATACATGAAGAAAGAGAGAGGTTATGAAGGTTGAGATGGTTGGGGACGTTGGGATAGTTATGATTAGGGGCCAAATTTCCTCGACTAATCGTGTTTATATTTTTTAAGTATGAATTAAGGTATACGCGACTATGTATACTGACAAGTCGCGTATGATACGCAACATGCTTTAACGAAACTCGCAAGTACAATCCCTCATGATATATACTCGAGTTGCAATGCACATATTCGTGTATGATACGTGGGTTTCTATGAAAATAGTCACGTATTCAACCCTAATTTCCATACAAAAATACATCGAGCTCATAAGGTAATGTTGTATAAAAGGTCATGCCCATCTATAGTGTTTTGGCTACTTCAATAAAGTTTGTCCTTTTGTGAGACGACACATTAGGTGTGAGTACTCGACAAAGAAGTGTCATTTCACATGATAACACGTGCCTCCACTACCTATCTTAAAATTCTTATTTAATTTCCAAACTCACACATTTAGTGGGCAATGAGGTACCATTTATGATCCATGCTTCAAGGTAATCACTTATTTCACGTCATGTGAAACATATTTTTTTTAATTATTTATTTTTATAAAATTGTTATTATATATATGTGTGTGTGTTGGAGGATAATGGAGAAATTCCATAGTTAACCTATGGTTAGAATATTTTTCCAAGTTGTGAATTATTTGGTTACTCTTAGTAGATTAGTTCT
>LPNX010805750.1:34975-92089 GCA_001517045.1 Pseudotsuga menziesii | reverse complement strand
TAGCATATAACAAACAAGGAAAGGCTTATCGTATCAGCTTGAAAGCGAAGATGAGCCTGCTATAGCAGCTCAAAATTGAACAACCAACTACTGTAGCGCATCAAAATAGACTTTTTTCCTTAGTAAAAAATGATTTTTTCTGAAAGTTTCATGATGGATAGGAAAATCAAAGTTCAATCAAAACAATGGTAGTTAAGATTTCAAGGGGGGCCAAAAAATATAAAAAATATTTTTGGGAAATGTTGCAGCAGCAACAATTGGCAACTCACTGGCGAACACAGATCTCTTAAAACTTGACTTTTGAACAACAAATTCTTCACAATATATTTTTAGATTATCTTTATTAGATTCCTTTAATATTCCTATATTTCTTAGAATACAAGATTTATGAACTTTAAAACATTGATTATGGTCCAAATGGAAAAGGGGAACCAAGCTTTCATAGTCTTGATAACTCTTCTAAGGAAAAGATATGAAGTTTATTTTACCTATGCCTTTGGATAGCTTCCAACTTAGACACCATAGGATTGTAACAGATAGTGAAAAAAATATATTCATTTGTTTCTCATTCCCCTACCATTTTGCATTCTTTTAATGCTTCTGGACTTTTTTCCTATTGAGTCCTCCCTGATTTCTTTCTTTCTGAAATTTGGTTCAGGTTCTTCTATCCATAGTGTCCTTTTGTGTGAGAGATATTTTTATTTCAACCCATAAACGAAGAAGAACTTTCGAGCAATCTTATTCAAACTTATTTTGTTTAGTATGCCTTTTGATACATGTTTTCTTCATGGGATATTTTGACTCTTGTATCCTTTTGGATTTTATTTGTGGCATGGGATCATTTAAATATAATACAACTGCTTACCCTACTTCCTCTCCATGGATCTTTTGTTGTTAGCCTCCTAGGACAGACTTTAATGTGAAGTGTATGGAGTGTCAAAATAGTATTTTGGAATTTTTTGTCCTTATTTATTTTATAGGGATTAAACAGGACTTCAATGTGTTCATGATCTATTCAGACAATTTGCTAATCTTAAAGGATCCTTAAGCATTATGTATGTGCAACTAGCAAGCAGTCCTTGGTCAATGATTTTAGCTTATCCATAACTATGATGAACTACAATACCAAAAGTTGGGCTGGTTTATTGAAACATAAGGTAAAGCGAACCAAAAATTATAAGAAATCAAATCTTAAGCAAGTAAAATGTAAATCAACTAGAACTAATCTAAGCAAAGTAAAACAAAAGAAATAAAACCATTTATTTATGTACAAAGAACTCAAAACGCATTAAGAAAAATATGGTTTCATAACTAAACCATTTATTGGAAATTTCTCTTCCCACCCATGTAAATATTTCAATTTGTAAGTTGAGGGGCCTAACTTTTCTGCAATTTGAAAAGGGCCTATCCATAATAGCTGAAACTTAGTGTGCTTTCCCTTCTCATCATGTGAGTGATCCCACTTAAGAACCAAATCACCTTCTTCAAATTCATTTTTCTTGGCTTTGTGCTTATCAAACCATCTCTTTACCATATCTTCTTGATGTTTAAACCTCTCTCTTGATTTGGATCTATACTCCTCTAACTTTAGAAGATTATGGATTCAGGTTTTCATGAATTCATTATCAGCTCCCCTAGATTCTTGGGCTAGTTTAGAGGATGGAAATAGAATATTTGGAGGCAGGATAACTTCTTTCCCATAGACTAGAGTGTAGGGTGACACACCTAAGGAGTTATTGGGTGTGACTCTATTAGCCCAGAGTGCGTTAGTCAAATCTAGATGCCAACTCCTTTGATTTTCTATGACCGTTTTCTTCAAAATCCTAATGAGATTTTTATTTGTAGATTCTACCAAACCATTTCCTTGTGGATAGTAGTTAGCATAATAATGTAGCTTAATTACTTTTTCATTTGCAAATGCAGTCAATTTAATAGATGAAAAATATGAAGCATTTTAAAAAACTAGGGCAATTGGAACCCCAAACCTAGTTTTAATATGGTCTTGCAAAAGATTCCATAACTGCATCTTTATTCACTTTTTGTAATGGAATGGATTATACCCATCTGGTAAAATAGTCTATTGTTGTCAGGATGTACTTATGCTGCAATGAATAATTTGGATTGATCTCTTTGATAATTTCAATCCCCCATTGTCCGAATGGTTCTGAAATAATAACTGGTTTCAAAGGTCTTGCTTCCTTTGCTTGTCTCCCACCGCTCTTTTTAAAAGTATCACATTTCTTGACATGAGCATGAGCATATTTAACCAAAGTCGACCATTAATACCCATCTCTTAAAATCTTTTGTGTTCTTGTATCTCCCGAGAAATGACCCGCAAGAGGCCCATCATGTAGTTCTGTCACAACCTTATTTGCATCTTTATATTCCAAGCATCTAATAAAAACTCAGTTGAAGTTTTTTCTAAACAACACTCCATCAATAATATGATATAAGGCTGATTTTAGACATAATATTGTCCTTTCCTTAGGATTCCAATGTTCTAGCAAATATCCTTCTTGAAGATAATGAATTAAATCTCTATGCCACGAGTTTGGAGCTGTGAATAAAGGACATACACCCACCATGTGTAATTTGGCTTCATTACCCGAATTGTTATCTTCATTGTCTTGACTCTCAACCATCAATTTATAGAACCCTTTTCCTTTATCTATGATTGCTGGTTTGAATTATAGATCATATTCTTCCAAGGTAGTTACCCAGCTACCTCTTCTTTCTCCCAACTCTTTTTGTACAAAAAGAGATCGTATTGTAGGGTGTGAAACTATTACCTTGGTACGGTTCTTAAGTATATACTAACTGAATTGCTTCACCACTTTAAAAAATGCATAATATTGCTTATCAACTATAGGATAGCTCAATTCATCCCCTTGTAGACTAGTGCTCATAAACAATATGGGGTACTCATCTACCCCTTCTTCTTTCTGTGTAAGTACCGCTGCTAATGGATCATCTGAAGCAAAAGTGTACAAGATAAAATCCTTTCTGAAGTTGGGACTTTTAAGTGATGGTGCATGAGGTATGGATGTCTTGATCTTGTTAAATGCGTCCCTCTCTGAATTATTCCAGTTGAATTGAACACTTTCTTGACCATTTGTTGCAAAGGTTTAACTATTTGAGCAAAGTTTGTCACAAACCTTCACACAAATGTAATTGTCCCCATAAGAGACTGCATACCTTTTTTTTATGGGGCAATGAGATTTGTTCTATTGCTTTAATTATCTGTTGGTCTATGGAGATCCCTTTTTTCAAAATTTCATGACCCAAAAGATTTCCTTTGATAATAGCAAACACACAATTATTAGGATTTAAAGAAATGTCATATTTTCTACAACGTTCAAAAATTATTTTCAAATGAAACGCATGTTCTTCTCTCTTCTTTGAAAATATCGTAACGTCATCTAAATAGAACACAAAACTTCGGCCAATCAGACCGTGGAAAGCTATATCCATATCCCTTTGGAAAGTTTCTCTACCATTAATGAGTCCAAAAGGAATTCTCCTATATGAAAAAGTACCCCACTTGGTTCTAAAGGCGGTCTTGAGCCTGTCTTCTTCTGCAACTTATACTTGGTTAGCCTGAAAATCCATCTAATAAAGAGAACAACTCAGAACATGAAACCATTTGTAGTATCTGCTCCATGGTTGGCACATGGTAATTATCTTTATCTGATGCATGGTTCAAATTCCTAAAATCAACACAAAGTCTGATCTCTCCAGACTTTTTCCGTACTGGTACCAAGTTTGAGACCCATTTTGAATGTAAGACTTTGAATATGATCTTATCATCTGGAATCTTTTTCAAATCACTTTAAATTAGGGGTTCTATTTTGGGATGCATCTTTCTCAGAGGTTGCTAATAATTTTTTACTCGAACTTTGATTGGAATAACATGTTGTATAATTTTGGTGTCATAAGTTTTGAGGTCTTTGTAAGTCCAAGCAAATACATCTTTGTATTGTCTAAACAAACTGATGAATTTACTCCTTTCCCCAAGAGAACAACACTTCCAAAATTCACATATTTGGGTTCATCCTATGACCCTAGATTTATCAGCTCAAATTGCAAAGATGAGCAGTGGGTCTTGACTTTCGTTGTTTTTCTAAACTTGTTGTCTAGATAGAATAGTTGTTCAAAAGTTATGACTCCTTTAGGGATGAAATTTCCATTCTGGAGGTTTGCTTGATGTTATTCATAATCTATTATGGATTTTTTAAATGTATCATCATTCATTAGACATTACAATATTTCTTGATCATCATCAAACACCCTCATATTGGTGATGTTGTCTGGAACATAAGGCCTAAAAACCATGTCAATTGAGCATCTATTATTTGTAGGTACCAGCCTTGCGATTGATGTAGCTAACAAGTTAGTTGCTGCATTTTTTACTCTAGGAATTGAAAAGATATTGAATGCATCAAAATTTGTTAATAATTCCCAAACTTCATTTAGGTAAGCCTTCAAATGTGGTGATATGTAATGAATTATGTTTCAAACTTATTTAACAATAATTTTGGAATCTCTGTACACTTTTAGATTTTTTACTTTTAATTCCATTCCTTTTTTTAGTCCATGGAATAATGCTTCATATTCAGTTGTGTTATTTGTACATTCAAATTCTAATTTACTTGAAAGAAAATATTTATTTTTTTCTAGATCGATCAGAACACAGCCATCTCCCGATCCTTTTAAGGTTTTGGAACCGTTAAAATAAAGAATCCAAAAGAATTCCACACCTACTTAATTTGAACAACTGACTACATCTGAGAATAAATCTATTACATTACAATCAATCTTATCATCCCATGAAAACTGAAGGAGAGCGGGCTAGATATTTGATATGTTACTAGCTTCTTTAGCTTGGTAATTTCTCAGCTCCATCTCAAGAAAATAGTTTCTGAAAACAAAATTCACTGGTTCATTCTTTCCTTCCAACTGAGTTACGTTGTACTTCATTTGAGTTTCCATTAACACCTTTATTTTGTTCTAACAACCTTTATAAGGTAACCATACATGTGACCAATTTGATGCAAAATATCCCTCCAATTTTGCTATCCAATCCCGTCTCAAAACCAAACCATAGGATTTTGGGATATCTGCTACAATAATGTCTATATACTGACAGAACCTCTCATCTGCTGATAAACGAATCGGGACATCTTCCATTTCTCCTATCACTTTCACTAAACTATGATCCAATTGGATAGCTTGGACTGTAGTTGGCTTAGGTTTACCATTTATTTGCTTGCAAATTGAAAGTGGAATGACATTTAGTGATGCTTCAGAGTCCACCAAAAAATTATGCACATTGTAATTGAAAATTTCAAAAGTTAGGAGAAATGGAGTTTTATATTTATACTTTTCTCCAAAACTTTCTTCACAAATCTCTTCATCATCTTGGCTATCATTCGGGGGTTCCTTCATGGGTGTTTGAAGTGCCTTTAACAACTTTTGTTTTCTTGGGGGTATATTACACATTTCAAACAAGGAGATATTTGCTTTAGCTTTTTTAATATATTCTACAATGTCATATCCCATTTCATGCTCAGCAGAATTCTTCTTGACATTCTCAACTTTATTTTTGGTAGACTTTACAAGAATATTGACTTTCTTGGGACTCTGGCTTGAGATGAAAAAATCAGGTATGTTAACAGTTTGAGTATTATTCTTTATTTTTCTCATGTTCTCCTAAAGTTTCTTAATATTGGGAAGTATCATGTTATCTTCTTTCAATTAAATCTTGAGTTCTTGGTGTAACATTTGTCTCTGGTATTTCTTCTTCCTCATTGAGATCTTCATCCTCTACATTGAACATGGAAACACAATCCCATAAAACCAAAGTTTCTTCTTCTTGGTTTTTTGTTGGTTCATGGTCTTTCTCTTTCTCATCCACAGTTTCCATTAACTTGGAATCCAATAACTGGTTCATCACTAGGGTCATAGAATTTATCCACTGTGGCCAATTTTTCTTAGAGTGAGGCTGCTCATGGAATGTACAAAAATTGTCCATTGCCACATTTGTCAAATTCATGGCTAAGGGACTATGTGAGGGAGGTTTGGGATGACCATTATCATATTTATTTTTATAATAATTTTTATAATAATTTTTATATTGTTTATGGGCCTCCTTATCCTTTTCCATATCAATTACTCTCTTTGATAATTTCTGCATCATTTTCACCACACCATCTAATTCCTGTGATCGCTCATATTTAGGTTTAGTTAATAATAAAGTCTTTCTGTTCCCATAAGTTTTCTCTTCTGATTGAGCAGGATACTGGTCTATACTCTCCAATTCGGCCTCCACCTTCTCATCTTCTTCATCATTATCTATTAAGGTAGGCCTAACCGATCTTTTGATAGACATGGCTAGGTGAGACCCAAGAGCTAAGGTATAATACTCAATTAGGGTGTGCTTAGTCAGTTTTTCAGCTGCATCAAAGTTATTCATGTAGGCACCAAAACTCTGAGTGAAGTTATGCACCTTTTCATTATTTTCTTTCTTTAAGGAAATTAACCATTTCATTAAAGCAACAAGATTTTTATGGATTCCATATTTGTTTCTAAACAATCTCTCCAAGGTAGCGCAAATTTGAAATTGAATTTTTTTGCAGAGGAAAGTACGATGAGGATTCTTTTCCCTTAAGAGTATGTGGGAACAGTTTGTAAACTACATCTTCATGTTCTGCTGCTTTTAAACCTTCTAAATCGAGATAAAAACTCTACAAATGATCATCCACAAGAATTCCTTCATTTGTTTCAAATTTGGCCAATGACTTGTCAAAATTCTGAGGCATAGAATCCAATGGAAGAGTAAGATTTACAAGATATCTGGCCCTCCAAGCAGGTGGTGGAGGTGGCTTATTTGCATTCACAATGGCCATGATTCTGAGTGGATATTGAGGAGGAGACTGGACAAGGGTTCAAAAATGAGAACAATGAGGGGAATCTAGTCCCAACTGGCTTAGAGGTTGGAAAAATTCTTGCAACGCTGTTTCTACTAGTTAGTCAAGGTCTTCCACTAACATTGAATCCTCCAAGTGAGGATGGTCCTTCTTACAAAACTCTCTTCTAGGTAAACCAAGAATAATGGGTAACCCTCCAATCTTCTTTGCATACACCTTAGTAATTCTCCTTAAATCAACAACCACCTAGTTATCAATGGGATAGAGATACCCTATGGATTTTTATTCAGGAGTCGATATGTGAGGGATACTGATCTCGAAACTGTCACCAGTGGGGTATTGTCAGGAAAACAAATTTCCTTGTCTAGCCAAGCACTGGAGGCCCTTTGTCAAGTGCCAAAACTGTTGAGGCCTGGAAAATCCTAGGTAACAACAGTAGGGATTCTCCCCAATAAGTGTTCCCAATTAGCTTGTTATTTTTTGGTATGAGGAATCCATCCAGTTTATGGTCCAGCTACCCTAGGTCAAGTAACGGTTAAATCTTGTTTTATCGGTTGCAATTCGGTCCACCATTTAAGTGTAGTTTTTTAGTTTTATGTTTATGTATGATATGCAA
Organism: Pseudotsuga menziesii; assembly: GCA_001517045.1. Lineage (NCBI taxonomy): Eukaryota > Viridiplantae > Streptophyta > Pinopsida > Pinales > Pinaceae > Pseudotsuga > Pseudotsuga menziesii. The sequence goes on along the minus strand of LPNX010805750.1, from coordinate 84,547 downwards.
GTGCCTAATTAGGTGTAATCGATAAAGATAATGAAGAGCTCCACAATGTGATGCATAGGTTCTTACCTCTTTCACTTCTAAATCATAAACAAAGAACGACTTATACTAATGCTAACTAATTGTATCTATCCTATCCCTAGGGAGCAATATTTAATTAATGATGAGTAATGTACTATAAAACATGCATTCAGAATATTACAGATAGTTGTTCATATTTCCGAATACATGAATATAAGTAGAAATATCAACAAAGAGATAGCTCATTGTCATTTAAAACATTCATTAATCAAATATACTGCGGAATTTTCATAGAAATAAACAGGAAAACATTCACAACATAAAATAATTTGTAAGTTAGAATAATCTCACAGTTCATAGCAAAAGTTGAAACATAAGTAGTTCAAATTCAACCAATCTATGACAAGCATTTGAGACTCCATGGTGCCTTCTCTAGTAGAAAATATATCTTCTTTATTATAAGAGGAAGTAGTTATTCTTACAATAACATTTCAGAAAGATAGCATAAAAAAAGGTCCCTAATCTATGGAATTGATCTCTATTAATATAAATTCGAAAGTCTCTTGGTCTCCCTTTCCATTTGGGATTCTTTACAAATCAGTTACAAAAAAAATATTTTGTCTTCTAGCGGACTCGCTAACTTATGAAAATATTACAAGATGTATTAATAAAACAAACTACTAAGTGGAACCAGCCACATCATTTATGAATTTCTTCAAAATATTTGCATCAGTTCCGATATTCTTGAACCTAGAGTGCTCTAGGAATCTGATAGTGATCTTTGATGTTTCGCAACTTGGTATTTTATATTTGCCACTCTGGATGGTATCAAATGAAGTTGTTCTTCCAATAAATGACTGCTCACTGCTTCCTGGGCTATTGCAGTTTTCAGCACCTTCTCATCCAAGCCTTTGACCAACTGGATACTTTGTTCATCCTCCACCCATATGACCTGCAATTCCTTCAAAAATCCTTCATGATCCCCTCAATTCTTCAAACCTTCTCTTAGCAAATGTTTTAGAATGATTGTAAGTTGTGAGAAATGTTTTGTAGAATTATGCACAAGCACTTTTAGTCCTTCTTACTGCCTTAACTAATTCCTCTGATGCTTTACTGCCGAATTCAATCAGTTCATACTCCAACTTCAATTTCTCTTAGTCCTTGATGGGTGCATTAGTTGTAGGTTCCTTGGTTGTTTCCAAACAAGTCAAACGTCCTTGTAGAGTTTCCAAGATATCCTGGGTCCTATCTAAGAAGTAAGAAGTTGTACTCACAATTTCATCCAGCCTTGTTTCTACTTGCTGAACTTTCAAAATCTCCTATGTTATTTAAAGCTGCATCTGATGAATTTTACTTCTAAGTGTGATAGGATGATTCTTCAATGGCTCAATATCCATTTTCTATTCATTTTCTGCTTTTAATGAAACTTCGAGTGAAGCTTCTTGGTTCTCCAATGCTACTACTTGGGTTTCATAATGCTTGGATTTTCCCTCAGTAGTATTCTTCTGTAGCTCTAATTCTTCCACTTTGTTTTCCAGACTTCCTTTCTCCTTACTCAAATATTCAATTAATAATTTGAAACTATCTCGTTTTACTTCCAAGATATAATGTCTTGGCTGAAATATCTCAAACTCTAACAAGGTGACCTCATATCTTCTTTTGGACTCTCTTCCTACCTTTTCTTATTTCCTCAACACGTCTTTCATTTCAAACATCTTTCCTTCATATTGCTCAGTATTTTCCATAATCTTTTCCACATTGTGAGCATTTGCATAGGAATTTGCAATGCCCATAGCCGCTAATTCCTTGGGGTTATCTTCTACATTTTTCATGATTGTACTCTTCGTCACTGTAGTGACTGCTGGTTGAGCTCCTACCTTCTCAGTTTTCTCTGTCTTCCATACAATGTAATTCATTTTAGGATAAAAATGAATGTCCTCAAAACATGCTACATCATATTTCTTTCAAGGTGTGAAAGGTACAAGTCCCATTTCTTCTATGGGCACATGACCTCCCATTTGGATGCTACTAGATGTGGCTAGCACATTCTCTAGATGGGCTTGCATAGGGATTTGTTTTGAACATCCACCACCTTCAACTTCGTCAATATCCTAGCCTTTCCCTCTTGTATCCTGCATACCTTAATAAAACCTTGAAACTCCTTTAGCCAAGGCCTTCTCCAACTTTTCCATTTTCTTCAGAATAGCCTTTGTGCTCCTTATTTTAGCAACTTCTTCCCGATCCGTCTGTGCTTCTTCAGCTAATAACGCGTTTTTTCCCACTGCAAACCTATGAGTGCTTTCTTCCTAAGATTTCTCTGCAGCTTCCTCATCTCCTTCATGTGGTTTTGGGTTATTGTTGCTACTTCCTTTAGTACCAAATGTTTTTACTTTCAACATCTTGCTCAAGGTTGCCATACTATAGACACTTATGAACACTTGCTCTTCTTTGTCTATGTAATCACCATACTCAAAATTTCCTTTGTGAACTGCCACCTTTCCTTGTGAGTCATTTCTATGGAATATTTTCTCCCCAAAGTGGAAGATGTCCAACTCTCTAACAAAATCCGAGGTGCTTTTTACTCTGTTAAACTTGTAACTTCCCACCTAAAAAGGTACTGGTGGGAAAACCGCCTTCTTTATATCAAACAAATGGCTTCCAAAACCATCTAGGAATACATGTCTGACTGCCTCCTTCAATAATATATATTTTGTTGCATAGATAACTAGCAATCAAGGTGCTCTAGTGCCTCCATACATTCTCAGGTAAGTTCCTTCCTTGGTGAACAAATAGTCACCAAATTATTTTATAGATTCCACTACTTCTTCTGAGAGACATGGACTGTCTTCTAAAAATATTAACTTATATAAGGGCCTTATGAATTCTTCACAATTAACTGATAATGACTTTGATATATGTCTACTCCCAAATTTTTATAAGAAACATAAATAGGATCCTTCCCTTCTATCCATATAGAATTTAGATTTTCACACTTATGTCTATAGATTATGCAATCTAGCAAAAAGGATGACATATAGAATTCTTATTTTCCCTGCGTTAGACCTTCCTTAGCTTCCCTGATACTTTTAGACAAGTTCTTGGTAGCAATATGCACCCAGTTAAATACTATTCCCTCCATTGCCACTTAATACATCAGTGGAATCCACCCAAAATTGTATGTTTTCCCATCACATCTACCATAAAGCCTACCTAAAATCAATTCTATTAATCTTAATGGCATTCAAATACTAGCTGTTTCATACTCTATTGACTGCTTATGTTTGAAATTTTTTCCCTCAATCATCGTCCCGTTCACTATGGTGGTATAGTTGAATTTAATGCTCTTAACCCAATCTATGGTCACATTTCTTTCTACTTCTGGTAGACTATATGCTTTTGAAATGAATGCTGGTGCAAATTATGCTACCGGCTTTCCCTCTTCATCATTAATTATCATTATGACCATGTCAAATTCAGAGAAATCCAACCAATAACCTCGGCACATGGAAAAACCTCTAGCCTGGTGGCTATCTTCATTAACCTAGAGCTCATAATATTCTCATATAAGGCAAGATCCCCTAATCCAACTTTCGGCACTTTCTTGTCGAATATCATGGGGTAGATTTCTCCCCATTTCAACTCGGGCTCTGCTCCTGTAACTAGTTTGGTATCTTCATACACTATCTCAACCTTTACTATTTGCGGAACTTCAGTAGTCTCTAGGTTTGAATCGCTCTCAACGATTTTGAGATTCTTCCTTCCCTTCTTAGGCATGGTTTCAACAACAAATAGTACCTGCAAGACAAAATTGTCTTAGCATGGATACGACCAAATCAATCACACATATACATCATTTAAGCAGAAAAACTAAAACTTCTTTACCTTTTCCATTTCTTACGTCATAAACCTACACTACGACCAGCTAAGGGTTACGGCTAAAAATAGACTCTATTGAAACTTTGGGAAACCCCTGCTAAAACCCATTCCACAATCTCTTTAAAATTGAAAACCCCCAATGGCCCTTAGTCTCTCATAGTCATGACAAGCCCTTGAAAAATCAAGACTCATGGTAGAGATGCCCTAGGGAAAACATGATTCCGCAATTCCCATGGCTGAAATCTAAGGAAGCTCCCCCTATGGGCTCTACTCAGAAAAAGAAAACCACCACCAATTCCAACACCCATGTGTGAGAGAATGATTGCATTCATATTGGTGAGGCTCGGACTTCTGGAAAAAAAAAGTACTTGACCTAGAAAACTGAGCAAAAATGCCTACGTATTTACTAGGGAAAGAAAAACATCAGGGAAATCTGACATAAAAGAAGATGGAAAGTGAAACCCTTCATAAAATCAACCAAACATAACCACCGACGATGACAGATGCAAACCCTACCAAACCAATTACTGGGAAAATAGGTGAGTCCACCTACCTGTCAATCAATGCTAGCTACACATAGTTGAAAATGACCGATGAGTGCAAGCCACGTGAGATCCACCGAGGCACCATGCAGATCACTCCAAATGGGAGATGTTGTTCAATATCACCCACTCAATAAAAAAGCACAAGGTGAAAGAGACAAGTGAAAAGGGAAAATAAAAAGACTTCTCAGGTGGTAAAATCCCTTAAAACGCCTACACATGCGAACCTAAAAAAACTACTAGCATTGAACACCTGCGGGTCAAAATACATAAGTTATCATGATCATTCATATGCAACGATGGCTCGAACTTAACAATATATCCACAACAACAACACTAAAACCCAACACACTTCTGCAACAATACATTGGGCCATACCTATGAGACAAAGTATGCAGAACACCTGTTGTAGTGAATCAAACCTGAAGGAAAACCTGCTGCTGCTTTCGGACGCCAATTGCAATGCACCTCGAAGTCCATCATTATAGTAGGAAAGACATAAAAAAACCCTCCGCAGTATTGGGAACATACAGACGATGGCTTGGGAGAAAGAAAAGAGCCCGCCGTAGTGGCTCATGACCAAGGAAAATTCCCATCGTAGCAACTCACGGGAAACAAGTCGAAAATACAATCCAAAACTAGCCACCGTAGAGGACATAAAGCGAGAAGCACACTAACATAGCAGGAGCATGCAGACATCGGTGCAGAAGACAAAACAATAACCGTCCTAGCAGCCCAATCATAGAAATATTTCTGCTATAGAGGCTAACAAACAGGGAAAGGGTCCCCGCAATAGCTTGAAAGTGAAGATGAGCCCGCTATAGTGGCTTGAAATTGAACAAACGTCCGTTGCGACAGATCAAAAATAGACTTTCCTCCTTAGTAAAAAAAAATATTCTAAAATTTTCATGATGGACAACAAAATAAAAGGTCAATCAAAACAAAGACAATTAAGATTTTCAAGGGGAGGCAAAAAATAAAAAATAAAATTTGGGAAATGTTGCAGCAGAAACACCTGTATACTAGTTGCTCTTGTGACCTGCTGAAGGATTTAGTGCATTCCTCTTTTCAAAATGGCTTCCAATCAGTACCTCCTGTAGAAGAATACCTTGAGTTTCAAATATAGTACATGCAGGTTCATCTCCCATATTAGTGGACTCCTCTGCATTAGTTGTTAGTACAACTCTCTAACTTACATTCTGATGGTATCCTTCCATGTTTGACCTCAAGTATTGTATTTACATGGTTGGATTCGTACTAGTTTCTATGAAATTGGATGAAGACCTTGGGTTATAGCCTATATAACCTAAGTTTATGAAGATTATGTTATGATTCTGTAATACTATTTCCCACAATTGAATATCCATCATTGTACTTTTTTTTTCTTTGATCCACCATTGTAAAACATATGTGGCCATGTTTCCTGTACTATATGATGTAAATGAATCTTGTAAAGGAGATAGTGTTTTTCCTTAATGAACATGGCATCTGTAGTGATGATTTTGCAAACAACATTGATTTGTCTATTTCTTGTTATATTTTTATCATTTAAGCAATATGATCTTAGGATCTTATCTGAGAAAATAACATGCACATCAAAAATCACAAGAGACAAGAGCCACGAAGAATTTTCCTAGGGGAAACCATAAAGGAGAAAACCCCACAACTTCCTCAGAGATAGAATGAGCACCGATGGAAACAGTAAAACACAAAAACATAAAGATGATCTCCAACATATTTTTCTATCTTTCTTACTTGAGAGAGCTTCTCCTCTCTCATCCATGTGCCCCATTGAGTTAGTGAGTGTGTGATAAATAGAGAGTCTCACTTTCTATATATATTATTTAATTCACTTAATATTTGACTCTGTTATGTAGGCTCGAGTAATCCTAAATCAAGGCTCGAGTAACCAAATTTGGGGTACTAATGACCTATCTTACTTTAACTCACCTAGGGTAGACTTCTCTAGGAGAGTCTAATAACCGTATTGCCCCGAAAATGTGGGGACTTTAACCGTTGAAAAATAAGGAGGGTTACCCTCTATGATTTTACATGACTTGTTTGCATTATTGATTCTCCTGATAGGAACATTAGGGTATGAAATGAATCAATTATATTACAGATACTTCTGTGAGTAAAAATCGAGGTACAATAGATAAAATATACAAGTGAATACATTATGAAGTTACAAATACATCAACACTCCCTCTTAACTAGGAAGGTGTTCTCTTGACACAATTCATAAGTACAAGTATTCTTCTCTAGATAAAATCTAGATCAACATCAATGCTGGATCATCACTGGATCATCATCAAGGCTAGATCATCATCAAAACTGAATCATCATTGGATCATCATCATCACTGCTTCTACCATCTCGATCAACTAGTGCTATCTCTCAATTCTTCTTGTCATAGGAAGTTCTACAAAGCCAGCCCTTTTTCATGCTGGTTGTTTGCCTAGCCTCCATGTAGGTCTTCTTCAGTGTTTATATCTGACCCTAAGTCACAATGGCCCACCCAACACTTACATCTAACAATGTGAGGAACACATCCAACATACATGTCAGAAAGGCACTCTTACCACTCACATCTGACCATGAGACGAACCAATCTAGTCATTTATGTTAGAAAGGACCAGCATTCACATCTTACCATGAGAGGAACCAATCTATTCATCTATGTCAGAAATTATTTGCACTTACATTCAACCATGAGATTAACCAATCCAACATATATGTAAAAAGGGATCTATACTTACATCTGACCATGCAGGGAACCAATCGATCATGTCATAAGGGCTCTGCACTTACATCTAACCATGTGAGAACCAATCCAGCATGTTAGAAGGGCTCTGTACTTACATATGATCATGTGGGAACACATCTCATAGTCACATTATAATGGATCTACACTTACATATGATCATGTGGGAACACATGCCACAGTCACATTAGAATGGTTCTGCACTTAAATATGATCATGTGGGAACACATCCCACAGTCAAATTAGAATGGCTCTCAGCTCTAGGATGAGTATTCCTGGTAACTGACTAGGTGCCTCCATTTAGAGAATGGACTTCAACACTTGTATCTAATCATGTGGGAAAAAATCCCTTAATCATATCAGAGCATCTCTATAGTTACATATGACCATTGAAGGAACCAATCCTATCACCATGTCAGAATGGTTCACAGACTCATCACTTCCTCTTAGAAGGAACCTCGATCTAGAGAACACCAAGCTTCTCCTTGAAGTACTCAAACTTCACTTTGTCCAATGGCTTGGTTAACACATCAGCTATATGTTCATCCATCGCAACATACTAGATATTTAATGCTCCTCTCTACACCATATCCCTGATATATTGATATTTGATCTTGATATGCTTTGACTTGTCATGGAACACCAGGTTCTCAGAAAAATTCACACAACTCTAGTTGTTTCAATATATACAGTATCATCCAACTGGAGATCAAACAAATAAGATAGTAGCTTTCTCAATCATACTACCTCACAACTAGCTAAACAAGCTACAACACATTCTTCTTCAACTATACTCAGTTCCACGCAAGACTATTTCCTACTAAACTAAGCGATCACCCCTGATCCCATACTGAAGCACCACCCTGAAGTGCTCTTCTTGTCGATGGCACTTCCTACCCAATCTGAATCAACATAACCTTCCAGGTTAATCTTTTGATTTGCCTCATACTTGAGCACATACTCAATTGTACCTTTAAGGTACCTCACCGCATGCTTTACAACCATATGTCTCATATTCATCAGGTACATCAAGGAACAAATCATTTGACGATACATCATGACATCAAATGAATCTCATGAAGCAACAATCAATAGCTTCCAGTCCAATTCCATAGGTGTGGTCATGGACTTGCAATCTATCATCATGAACCTATTCAGGATCTTTACTGCATACTTCCCTTGTCTCAGGGAGATTCCGTCTGCATTCTGCCACACCCCCATGCCTAGATGTAATGCATCATATCCAAGTCCTTCATCTAGAACTCATAATCAAGTCTCCTTCTTGCAAATTTAATGAGTTCCTCTTTTCTGTCAGGAACAGGTCATGGACATGTAACAAGAGCATCGCTGGTCTTTTGCCTTCAACCTTCAAGTAAAGGTTGGAATCCAAATTACTCTCACTAAATCCTAGAGCCATCAGTAAGCTATCCATCCTGTCGTACCATGTCGAAACTCAAGATCTTCTACAGTCACTCCCTTTGAAGCGGAGCATCGTTCTCCCTCTGTATTTCATACTCTATGCACTGAAACATTCTATACCAGAGTCACAAGTAGCTTCCTTTTCTACTAATATTCTTTGTATCCATCTAGGGTGATTGGATACCAAGATCCACTATCTTGAACCTTTTCAAAATTTATTCTCATATGCATCTGTGAGCTTGTCATCTTCTTCAAAATCCTCATGTATGTAATATCCCATGGCTATCTTCTGAGCTCGTACAAGGTCTTCTTTAATTTGCACACATGAGTCTGCCTGTCATGTTCCTTATCATCTAGTAGCTGCAAATGTCTCTTGGTATTCTATGTCTTCTTTCTGTGAGAATCTGTTGGAGACATTTACCACCATACACACTCATTTTGGTTGGTTTGGCCTATTTAAACCACTATCCTAAGTTTTATTGACTTAATTGACATCATAGCAGCACTAGATGACATCAGCAAGATCACACCCATGCCTACCTTCATTCAAGGAGGCTAACTTAAACTTCTCCTACAATTGCGGAGGCTAACTGGAGAGCTCCAGGGGTGATATGAGTGTAATTAATGTCCTATATTGATAATTGATGGTTACAATCAGTTAAATAGAGTAGTGAAGGTTCCTTCCTTCATTAAATTTATTATTTAATGAACTGGAGTCAACAGGGGTGCCTCCAACCACTTTTGATGGCTAGTTACACTTTAGTTAACCTCATCGGGGTTCATTGGAGTCATTGATGCACTACCACTTGTTCGTTAGCTTGCAGTGACATGTTTCTAAGCTACTTTTAGTTAGACTCAGTAATTTATTGCACTTCGACTTCAGTTAGGGCTCAATTGAGTCAACTAGGGTTTTGATCAAGGGTTAAATTGAGTGTTGACTATGGCTTACATTCAGTTAAGCTAGACTCACTCATTCAATTCAAATGACCTCCTTGGGAATTTGAATTTATTTGTCATTCATGCTTGCAGCATGATAATTGTATTGTATTACTCATTATTTATTGATTATACAGAGTGGCTACTCATTTTGTAGCACCGTTACACCATTTCTGTGCCTTATTGTATGAAATCTCTTATGAGACTATGTTTTAGTCCTTAGATTACTGTAACATATTAATATGGTATCAGAGCTCATGGCAGGATGAAGATCAGATATCTCAGGAACAAGGTTTTTGATAGATCTTGCATGAAAATTGAGCAATAGCTCAAAAACACAGCACTGCACCAGAAGCCAGGGCTTACCACTTAATACCCCAAGTAAGGAACTTTTTAATCAAGTTTGCTTGATTGACTATGCTGGGTGTGATGAAATCCTAAAATGTGCAGGCTGTCCGACCTTACATTTCCCTTTTTGTTTTGATTTTCAGGTTTTTAACAGGTGAAATCATTCTCTCCAACATATTCAGATGGCTTCTTCCGTAGATCTTTTGACTTCGTTCAATTTCCACGCATGGAAAGGAGATATGGAGATCCAGCTGCATACCAAAGGACTCTATAGGGTCACTATGGACACTTAATAAGAGCCTTCTTTTGTGACAGACAAGGATAGATTCTTGAACAAGAAGGATGAAGCATTCAGATTCTTATGCCTCTCTGTTTCCCGGGATCTTCTTTTCCATCTTTCAGGATTGAAGACTCCAAAGGAAATTTGGGACAAATTGGAAATGTTGTATGGAATGTAGGATTATTTGAGATTTTACTAGCTCAAAAATGAATTTATGTCTTTCCATCCTTCCAATTTCGAGACCTTGAATGAATTTTTCACAAAGTTCAAGCACATTGTCTTATGTTGAGGCAATGCAAAGTGGAGAATGAGGATGATCAGCTCATCCTCACCATACTCTCCAAACTTGGATCTAATTATTCATTTTTTGTCTCTACATTCTATGTGGGGAAGCTCACAACCCCTGGATGGAACATGCTTACCCTCAATGCCTTCATTGAGTCCCTAACAAGTGAACACATTAAGCTTGTCCATATGGGGATCATCACATCCTCTCGTGATCAACCCTTCGATGTCTTGGGGCCCAAATTTCTGAAGGGTAAAGGAAAGAAGAAAAATAACCCTAAAACTAATTTCAAAGCTCCTAAGCCTAAAGTTGAAAACCAACAGCATGATGAGTCTTCCAGCTCAAAGAAGAACAAAGGAAAAGGGCATCATGGAAAGGAAAAATTCAAGTGTTCATACTACGGTAAGGGCTTCCACCCTAAACATCCCTGCATGAAGAAGAATCTTGATGGATCTACCTCTCTCCTTGAGATAAATCACATCAATTTTCTAGAAATATTTCGGAGGAGAGATCAGCAAGATCAGGAACCATAGCATGAATAAGGTCATGCCCTATTGGGAAGCACTTCGAAGTCCAAAGCACTCTTGATTGATTCTGGAGCTTCAAACCACATGATGGATGAAAGAGACTCCTTATCATCCTTGGAGACTGGAAAATCCATCCCCAGCCACATGGGAGATGACTCCACCATCATTTCAGAAGCACAAGGTAGGGTTGATATTGAGGATGGATATTTTTCAAATGTTTCATATGTACTATATCTGGCATCAAATATCCTTAGTTTCTATAAGATGACACATACAAAACTACCTAAGAGAGTATATTTCATCCTGAGTGATGTTAAGATAATGGAAATTGCATCCTGGAAACTTGTTGATAAAGGCATTGCAAACCATCATGCAAAAGCCTATGAGTTTTCCCACTTTGTGGCGGATGAAAAGCCCATCGCACTGCTAACTCATGGAAATGAAGTTAGTAGGATATGGCATGAGAGGTTTGAACATCTAAATTTCAAATATTTTTAGTGATTACATAAAAAATCCGTGGTTGAAGGCCTCCCGGTCATCGAGGAAACCACTGAAATTTGCAAGAGTTGTGTGGTTGGAAAACACCCTGAGCACAAGTTCGATCGGGGGAAGGCAAACCGAGCTACATGCATATTGGGGCTGATATATTCTGATATCAGAATTTTAATGCCTATCACATCCATGAATGGATCAAGGTATATTCTAACTTTTATTGATGATTTTTTAAGGTACACATGGGTCTTCTTTCTCAAAAAGAAGTATGAAGTGTGTGAAAAATTCACTGAATTGAAGGCCTTGATCGAGAAAGCCTCTCAGATTAAGATCAATATCTTGATATATGATAATGGCAGGGATTATTTCAGTAATTATTTGATGCATATATTCTCCCAAAGTGGTATTCAGGTCAAACATTCAATTCCCTACACTCCCCAGCAGAACGGTGTAGCGGAAAGGAAGAATCGGTCTCTCAAAGAGATGACCACCCGTTTGTTGGAATCAAAGAAGTTGGATGAAAATTTGTGGGATGAAGCCATGTATTCTATAGCATACATTCAGAATATACTGCTACACTCATTTGTTAAAGGGGATACCCATTTTGAAGCATACTTCGGAGACAAGCCAGATGTGTCGAACCTGCAGGTGTTTGGGTCCACTGCATGGGCCCGAATTCCACTTGATGAAAGAAGGGATTTGCAACTGCAAAGCATAGAATGTATATTTATTAGGTATCCTAATGAATAAAAATCTTTCAATATGCTGGATATCAAAACAAAACGGATCATCATCGAAAGGACTGTCAAGTTCGATGAGCCTCTTCAAGAAGTGGAACTAGTGAAGGAGAAAACTGCTTAATTTCCTTCCTATTCTACTGAATATTTGGATGATGAAATTAGGGGTGATGAGCCTGATTTGGATCCTCCGATTTCTGATATCAGTGTATAGAAAAAATCAGATGCTGAATCATAACCTCAAGTATAAAATCATCCTCCCACATGTGCCCGACAGACACTCTCCTCCGCAGGAGATAACATTGGAAATCCTGATGATCCAAGGAGAACCCGGTCTGATTTCCAAAGAGAAGGTATTGCACTCTCTTGTACTGATAATTTTTTGTCCAAATTTTTTTATTTGATTATTAATTCAGACCCAAAATCCTACTACCATGCTCGGAAGTACCCGAGATGGCAAGTTGTCGTGGATGAAGAGATGAATTCTCTTCAGAAAAACACTACTTAGGAGCTAGTTTCTTTTCCTCTGGGAAAGAAATTCGGGTTTCTACTGATGAAGAACCTACAAATATAAGGAAATTTTGGTGGTAAAATGTTTCTCTGAGGTCCAATGTGTGGATTACCATGATACTTTTGCACTGGTTGCAAAAATGGACTCCATCTGTCTAGTTTTGGCAATTTTAACATCTAAGCACTGGGAAGTGCATCATATGGATGTTAAGTAAGAATTTATACATGAATATATTCATGAGGAAATATACATGAATAATCCTTATGGATATATCTCTGATCCATCTTTGGTTTGCAAGCTAAAGAAGTCACTATACGGGTTAAAACAGGCCCCAAGAGAGTGGTATTCCAAGATGGATGCCTTTCTTCTCTCGCAAAACTTCCAAAGGTGTAGATCAGATACAAATTTGTATATAAAGTAGTATGATGGTCATTTTATTATTATTGTTTTATATTTTTATGACTTACTGATAATAGGTATCACAGTTGCTTCTATTTCAACCATCAAAACTGCTCTCCACAACGCATTTGAAATGAGGGATTTGGGGCTATTAAAACAATTTTTGGGGCTCGAAATTGAGAAAAATTCTGATGGTATAATGGTCACTTCGTCCAAAAATATATCAGACCTATTAGTAAAGTTTAACATGTATGAATGTAGGCTTGCACCATTCCCTTTCCTTTCATGGATAAACCTTGAAGAAGGAAAAAACACACCTCCCATGGACTGCACTATTTATCGACAGTTGATTGGTAGCTTGTTGTACTTGACACATTCTCGGCCTTATATATAATATGCTATGAATGTTGTATCAAGATACATGTAGCAGCCCCATTATATTCATTGGAATTAATCCAAGAGGATCCTCCAGTATATTCAGAGAACCAGGACTTATGGCATTCATTATGCTGCAGACTCCAAGCTAGAGCTCGTTGGATACACAGATTCTGATTGGAAGGGCAATTATATTGATTGGAAGTCCACTTAAGGATATGTATTTATGTTTGGTGGTGCCCCCATTTTCTGGCCTAGCAAAAAACAGGCTTCCATAACATTATCTTCAGCAGAGGCTGAGTATCAAGGAGTGATGAATGCTTGCATCCAAGAAGTTTGGTTGCAAGGAATTCTTTCAGAGTTTGATCTTGGTAGTACATTGTCCATTGTCCTCTTTTTTGAAAATCAAAGTGCTATTAAGATATCGAAAGATATAATTACGAGGTAGAGGACCAAGCATGCAGAGATACACATGCACTATATTAGAGAGCTAGTGCATGAGAAGACCATGATTCTGCAATATTGCCCAACTAATGAGTGGATTGCAGACATCTTCACCAAGAAATTTTTAGAAACAAATTTCACTTACCTTCGTTCACTTTTTGGGGTGATTCCATGAGGGTGATCAGACTAATTTCAATGTTCAGCTTGAGGGGGGGTTTTTCCCACTGGGCTTCCCCTATTTTCCTCACTTAGTTTGTTTTTTAGCATTGTTTGAGTTTCAGTATTGTACAGGGTGACCTATAGCCTTAGTTTTCATGGCCCTATAATTTTTATGCATGTTATGTTTTCTACTCCTCCTGAGTATAGCTTAAGGGGAGGTGTTGGAGACATTTACCACCATACACACTCATTTTTGTCAATTTGGCCTAGTTAAACCACTATCCTAAGTTTTATTGACTTAATTGACATCAGAGGAGTAGTAGATGACATAAAAAAGATCACACCCATGCCTACCTTCAGTCAAGGCGGCTAATTTAGCCTTATCCTACATTTGGGGAGGCTAACTGGACCACTACGGGGGTGATCTAAGTGTCACTAATGTCCCATATTGCTAATTGATTGTTACAATCAGTTCAAAAGAGCACTAAATGTGCCTTGCTTCATTAAATTGATTATTTAATCATTATTTAATGAAATGGAGTCAACAGGGGTTCCTCCAACCACTTCTGATGGTCAGTTACGCTTCAGTTAACCTCATCGGGGTTCATTGGAGTCATTTATGCACTACCACTTGTTGGTTAGATTGCAGGGACATGTGTTTAAGCTACTTTCAGTTAGAATCAGTCATTTATTGCACTCCGACTTTAGTTAGGGATTAGTTCAGTCAATTACGGTTTTGATCGGTGGTTAACTTGAGTGTTGACTATGGCTTACATTCAATTAAGCTAGACTCATTCATTCAATTTGAATGAACTCCTTGGGAATTTGAATTGCTTTGTCATTCATTCTTGCAGCATGATAATTGTAATTTATTACTCATTCTTTATTGATTATACAGAGTGGCTACTCATTTTGTAGCACTATTACACCATTTTCATGCCTTGTTGTGTGAAATCTCTTCTGAGACTGTGTTTTAGTCCCTATATTATTGTGACAGATTAATAGAAGCCTTGTGCTATGAATCTCTCCTTGTATCGTATAGAATTCTCTTCAGGTCTCGATCCCGCATCCTAGACATCATTCTTCTTGAACTGGTATTCTCCTTCCCTTTCTTCTTGGCTACTTCTTCATAGCTACAAGGATCTACATCAATGATGTCGCTCAACAATGTCACATAACTAGAGTGTCTCTGAGGCGTATTTCTTTCTTTTGAAAGTATCAACATATTATTCTCCATCTTGGATTCTTTCTTGAACTGTCGTCACTTTTTCTTTGGAACAAGTGTCATCCTTCTTTTCTTGTAGGTGATGGTACACAATCTTTCCTACAAGTCAAATGCATTTGTATGGTTAGAAACATTTCATAAGGCATATTCATAATGGGAAATTCTTATGCATTGATATATGATTGATCCGTAGGACCTCAACTTTAGTGCATTAAAATTTAGTTGTAAAAGAATGCATGCAACAGGTTACTTAAAGGAACAACATTAACAGAAATTAAATGCTCAGAACAGGAATGGAAAACAAGACTGATAAATAGATGCCAAGTAGAAAACACAGAAACAGAGTCACAAACAGAAGTTGATAATGGAGTTCACCCCCTCCATTGGGGTACATCTTCGGGTCCCTCTCGAATAGGAACCGATCCAATTAATGGCTTTAAAAGGTACAAAATGGTTCTGGACTCTGCAAATCAATTTCAGTAGTAGCAGAACAGATTGCTGGACAAAAGTTTGCAAGACCTCTTCTCTGGAATAATACAAATTGGCCTTCAAAATCAAAGAAAATCCAAATAAAATAGAGAAGACAGTCAACTCTTTACAATCACAGCAACTAGACACTAACAGTAAAGTCTTCAAGACATCCTCTCTGAAAGTTACAAAACTGGACATCAACCGACAAAAGAAGCCAAGTTATAACTGAGAATAGTCGACTTCAAAAGCATGTGGATAGTTTTACGGAAAACTCTCCAAGCCTGCGTTCTCAATGAACTGAGTCCCTCTTTTGGGTGCCAGCTTCCTCTATTTAAGCCTCATAAGTAATGGATTTTCCCTCCTCTTTCACACAACGGTTACCATATGTTAAGACTGAATCATGCCATTCGGCCAAATCGTGGCCCAAGCATTTGATGCTTCCTATCCCCAACAGGATGTTCATCTCCTTATCAATGTTACAATCATATGGTAAAATCGGAACCAAAGAACCAAAAACGTTGCCAATGCGTCTGTTCCATTCGCTTAAATGTGGCATCTAGACTGTGTACCAAACTGCAAAGAAAACCATTTTGAAAATATCCCCGCGCGATCGCATTGCGGAAGTTTTAGTCATTTGAGCTTCCGCCGTTGCGGCTACTGGAAGTGTTATCCTTCCGATCAAGATTCTGCCCATCGTTGCGGCTGCCAAAATCCTTTATACCTCCACCGTTGCAGCTGCCATTCCGCTCCAAATTCCAATCCTTTCTATCATCACCATTGCTGCTCTTTTATTGCTCCATCTTCTGATCCATTCTGAACGTCTTTACGTTTCCGCCATTATGGAAGGGAAAAGGCTTGTGAGCCTCACCGTTGTGGAAGGAAGAAGCTTTGTGAGCTCCGACATTGTGGAAGGGGAAAGGCTTGGGAGCCCCACCGTTTCGGAAGGGGAAATGCTTCCAACCTCCAATGTTGTGGAAGGAGAAAGGCTTGCGAGCCCCACCATTTTGGAAGGGGAAATGCTTCCGACCTCCGATGTTATGGAAGGAGATCTCTTTCGACCTCCGATCTGTGTATTTTTGTCGTCTATTAAGCTTCCAACCATCGTTTCTGAACCATGTACCATATTGGATCTTTAAAGAGGAATAATCCGCTGGATCAATCCTCCCCATTGGAGAGATTTTGGACCACAAAAATCCTGAATTATTCTGCAAGTAAGTGAGGGTATAGCTCCCTCACTTTCCCAATCTCCATCCATCTTGCTTTGCTAGGATGCATTCCTTTCAGCCTCACTCAAAGGTACTCAGCATTCCCCCTTCGTGAAGTCCTTACATTTATGTCAAGAATAACATCATTCTGCAACTCTCTCATATATTCAGGTGCCAAATCATCTATTGAAGGAATCTGTATGTTAATTTCCTCATCGATGATCATAGGACCCTCATACAATTTAAGATTCTCAATATTGATAACTGAATAAATTTGCATGTATGGAGGTAAATTCAAGCGAAAAGCATTAGTACCGATCCTTTCCAAGATCTCAAAAGGACCAAACATGATAGGCTTAAGATTTTTACCTTCAGCTTTCATCCTTTCTTTGGTGATGTGTAACCAAACTTGGTCACCAACCTGAAATTGATGATCAACTCGATGCTTGTCATGCCTGGCCTTGTACTTTGCCTAGCTCTTCTCCAACTGTTCTTGAACTGCCTGCTGCACTGCTTGGATTCTTTGAATGAACTTTAAAGCTTTATCTGCATCATGATGTCCATCCACTGCATCTTTTCCAAAAGACAAGTCCATCGGTGTTTTTGGCAGATAACCAAAACAAGTTTCAAAAGGAGATCTTTTCGTGGAAGAATTAACTGCATGATTGTAAGCATGCTGTATATATTGCAACTGCTCATACCAAATTTTAGGATGCTTACTACCATATCCTCTGAGTAGCTGAACCACTGTTTTGTTCACTACCTCTGTTTTCCCATCGGTCTGTGGATGAAAACATGTACTTTTCTTCAGTTTAGTGTCCATAACCTCCCATAAAGCTGACTAGAATTTTCCCAAGAACCGGGAATATCGATCTGATATAATAGACATGGGTAGCCCAAAATGTACTTAAATTTTTTGAAAGAATAAATGAGTTTTTTGTTCAGCAGTGATATGCTTGTTACATGGCATTAATATACACATTTTGCTGAATCTATCCACAATGACATTCAGGTAATCATGTCCTTTTCTAGACATAGGTAGTCCCGCTACAAAGTCCATAGAAATAATTTCCCAAGGACGAGAAGAAGCTGGAAGAGGAGTGTACAAACCTAATTTCCTATTGCTAGGCTTACTTGTTGCACACATAACACAACCTCTTATATATTTAGCTACGGTTTCTTGCATTTGAGTCCAATAACAATGATTCTGCAATACAGACAATGTTTTGCTTACACCAAAATGTCTTGCAATCAATGAACTATGTGCCTCTCGGATCACATGCACTCTCTCTTTCTCTGGAATACAAAGTTTACCGAGATGATACAAGAGATTTTCATGCACAAAATAGTTCTCTTCCTGTTTACCATGGATTAGTGATGCATATACTTTCTTAAAATCTTTATCTTCTGCATATTGTTCCATATAACTTTCATGTGTTAATGAACTTTTCTGAAGAATGATTGAAGAATTTGTAGGTGGCCTTGATAACATGTCTGCTACTTTATTATGAATTCCCTTTTTGTACTTCATTACTAGATGAAACTGTTGTCAGAACACCATCCATCTTAAATGCCTACTTTGTTGTATTTTAGTTTGAGATTATAAATATTGAAGTGGCTGATGATCAGTATGTATGACTGTCTCTTTTCCCATGATATAATGTTTCCACTTCTTCACACTCTGTACTAGAGCATACAATTATTTGTCATAGGTCGGATAGTTACTTACCGCAGTAGATAATTTTTCTGAATGGTAACAAACTGGCTTCCTTGCATCAAAACTACTCCCACGGCAAACCCGTTGGCATCGGTTTCGATCTCAAATGGCTGCTGCAAATCTGGAAATGTCAGAACTGGTGCTGTGCTAATCTTTTCCTTCAAAGTGTCAAAGGCTCTCTGATGCTTGCATCCCCACTGGAAAATTTCTTTAATGCTTGTCAACGCATGTAAACGAGCAGCAATGGAAGAAAACCTAGAAATGAATTTCCTCCAATACTGAACCGCACCCAGAAAACTTCTGATTTTAGTAATGGTGTTAGGCCGTGGCCAGTTTACAATGATAGCAACCTTGGCTGGGTCCACTCGCAGGTGGCCTCCACCAATAATATGGCCTAGATATACTAAAGAAGTTTTAGCAAATTCACATTTAGACATTTTTACATACAGCTTTTCCTTTCTTAGTACATCTAAAATTTTCTTCACATGTACAACATGCTCTTCCCAATTTTTGCTAAACACAAGGATATCATCTAGATATACAATTACAAAATCATCAATGAATGAACGAAAGACACCATTCATGACCCGCATGAAAGTAGCAGGTGCGTTACAGAGCCCAAAAGGCATCACAAGCAATTCATACAAACCCTGTTTCGTTTTAAAAGTTGTTTTCCAAGAATCATGCTCAACAACACGGATTTGATGATACCCACTACGCAGATACAATTTTCTAAAGTAAGTTGCATGTTTCAACTGATCAAGCAAATCATCAATGTGAGGAAGAGGATACCTGTTTTTAATGGTGATTTTGTTACGGGCCCTGTAGTCGATACATATCCTCCACGACCCAACCTTCTTTGGAACCAAGACTATAAGAGAGCCGCAAGGAGAAGTGCTGGGCCGGATGAACCCCTTCTTAATCAGCTCCTGAACCTACTTCTTGATTTCCTCATTCTGCATTACAGACATCCGGTACATGGCTATGTTCGGGAGTGGCACATCCTGCTGCAAATGTATCTCATGCTAGATCTCTCTCTTCCGTGGTAACCCATTTGGATCTTGAAACAAATCATCATATTCAGAAATGATGTCAATCAGTTCAGATTTATGCTTAGGGTCACATTCTTCAAAATATTTAGAGACTTCATCATTTTTCATCTTAACCATCATCAACACAAAATTCTTACTAGCATTTACCAACCTCTTCATTTGTCCTATAGAGACTATTGCTAGAGATGTTTTCATCTTTTGTGCTCGTACAATATATTCCATACCTTCTTTAAAAATACGATACTTATTCTGCTCTCTATAAAAGACGGCTTTCCGGTCATACAAATATGGACTCCCAAGTACAATTCCACAAATGTCAAGTGGTACTACATCCAATTCTACCTCATCTCTAAACTTTTCAGTAGTTGCAAATTTTAATACACATTTCCTTGTAACTTTCAATTGTGTATCATTAGTAACCCAACCTAGAGGATAGGGCTTTTCATGAGGCACGGTAACTAAATGAAACTTCTTAACCACTTCTTCTGATATCAGATTTACTTGTGAACCACTATCAAACAATGTATCAATCTTTGTGTGATTTGCAATCACACGAACATGAAACAGTGCACTTCTATCTTTATCATCTTTCTTAGAAGTAGATGGCATACTTGTACTTGCACTAGAAATGGATTGTGCATCAATGGGAAGTGAGATACTTTTATCCTTACCTTGGATTCCTACAGCTATAACTTTTGTTTCATCACCTGAGTCGGATCCCAAGTCTTGAATAATGGTTGCAGTAGCTTTGGATTTTCCTTTATCTTTTTTTCCTCCGTACTTCTTTGGCCTTAACTGCGGATGAAGTTTCCAACACTTAGAGACATCATGTCCCTTCTGACAATGCGAACATGTAGGATTTTCACCCTCTTTCTTAACAGTAGCCATCTTCTTTTTTCCCTTATCTTTACCTTTTGATTTGCTATCAAATTTAAATGAATTCTTCACAAAAGTATCATTAGCATGCTTACCCCTGGCTTCTAAATGGGTATCTTGAACACATACATCGTCCAAATTACTAGAATTAAACATCAACAAAGTATGCTTCAAATAAGAATTCATGCTACCAATGTACTTAAGAAGAGTTTCCTGTGTATCTAACGAAACATTCAATGCAATAGCCCTCTTTCTGAATTCATGAGTATAGTATTGAATGCTTTGTCCTTTAGCTTGTATAAACATTTGCCAATTCATGGTTAATTGCTGCATGTGACCTAAAGGATAAAATTGTTTTCTTAATACTTCAATGAATTCATTCAAAACTGAGATAATTTTACCATTCTTTTGAAGATTTTTCTGAATCTTGATCTCCCACCAAGTAAGAGCCATTCCACTCATCCTCAAAGTGGCCAATTGAATCCTGGAAGGTTCATCATTAATTCCTTGCACCTTGCAATATACTTCAAGCTGCTTGATCCAATTGTCTAATTTTTCAGCATCTACATCTCCATTATAAATAGGTAATTCAAATTTTACATACAATTTGAAATAAGGCATATTAGGACTTGCATTATTTGAATGAGAAGTATGAGAAGAAGAAAAAGTTTGTTTAGTATCAGGAGGATGACCATCACCTCCTACTCCTTTACCCTTTTCTTCTGGATTCACTTCTGCATCTCTGGATGAAGGTCCTTCTTATTTCTTCTTCCTTTCTGCTCGCTCATCGAGTAGAATTTCCATCATGGCTTTCATGCTCATAAAAGCCTCCAAAAACTTAGTTTCAGAAATAACAGGTTTTTCCCGTTCGGTATGTCCTTCTTCCCCTCGTGGAGAAGACATGGTTCTTGAGAATGTTCTCCTGGAGCCAATCTCAGGATCTCCTTCAACTAATTCTCCTTCACCAACCTTTAACCTGGACGTGGTAAGCATTCACAAACTTGCACAATAGTCAACCACCTCTGATACCAAAATATGATCCGTAGGAACTCAACTTTAGTGCATTAAAATTTTGTTGTAAAAGAATGCGTGCAACAGGTTACTTAAAGGAACAACATTAACAAAAATTAAATGCTCAGAACAGGAATGAAAAACAAGACTGATAAACAGATGCCAAGCAAAAAACATAGAAACAGAGTCACAAACAGAAGTTGATAACAGAGTTCACCCCCTCCACTGGGCTACATCTCCGGGTCCCTCTCGAATAGGAACCGATCCAATTAATGTATTTAAAAGGTACAAAATGGTTCTGGACTCTACAAATCAATTTCAATAGTAGAAGAACAGATTGCTAGACAAAAGTCTGCAAGACCTCTTCTCTGGAATAATACAAATTGGCCTTCAAAAGCAAAGAAAAGCCAAATAAAATAGAGAAGACAGTCGACTCTTTACAATCATAGCAATTGGACATTAACAGTAAATTATTCAAGACCTCCTCTCTGAAAGTTACAAAACTGGACTTCAACTGACAAAAGAATCCAAGTTATAACTGAGAATAGTCGACTTCAAAAGCATGTGGATAGTTTTATAGCAAACTCTCCAAGCCTGCATTCTCAATGAACTGAGTCCCTCTTCTGGGTGCCAGCTTCCTCTATTTAAGCCTCATAAGTAATAGATTCTCCCTCCTCTTTCACACAGCAGTTACCATATGTTAATAATGAATCATGCCATTCGGCCAAATCGCGGCCCAAGCGTTTGACGTTTCCTATCCCCAACAGGCTGTTCATCTCCTTATCAATGTTACAATCATATGGTAAAAGATAAACCAAAGAACCAAAAACGTTGCCAATGCGTCTGTTCCATTCCCTGAAACAGGGAATATATACTGTGTACCAAACTGCAAAGAAAACAGTTTTGAAAATGTCCCCGCACGGTCGCATTGCAGAAGTTTTAGTCATCTGAGCTTCCACCGTCATGGCTGCAGGAAGCGTTATCCTTTCGATCAAGATTGTGCCCATCGTTGTAGCTGCCGGAAGCCTTTATACCTCCGTTATTGCGGCTGCCGTTCTGATCCAACTTCTGATCCTTTCTATCTTTGCTGTTGCAGCTCTTTTATCGCTCCGGCTTTCGATCCATTCCTAACGTGTTTACGTTTCCACCATTGCGGAAGGGAAACGGCTTGTGATCCCCGTCGTTGCGGAAGGAAGAAGATTTGTGAGCTCTGACATTGTGGAAGGGGAAAGGCTTGCGAGCCCCGCCATTTTGGAAGAGGATATTATTTTGACCTCTGATGTTGCGGAAGGAGAAAGGCTTGCAAGCCCTACCATTTCGGAAGGGAAAATGCTTCCAACCTCCGATGTTGCGGAAGGAGATCTCTTTTGACCTCCAATCTGTGTATTTTTGCCATCTGTTAAGCTTACAACCGTCGTTTCTGAACCATGTACCATATTGGATCTTTAAAGAGGAATAATCCACCGGATCAATGATCATGCAACTATTTTAGCCAATACAACATTCATCCATATCTCATGGAAAATTTTCTAGATTCCACCCATCTCTACCAGCACAACATTGCGACTTACGATCGTTTTACCAAGGTGACCTATTTCAGGATTGTTCAGCATAGCGAAGTTGTAAGGACCACCATGTGTCACCGTTTCATCTTTGGGATCTGAAACTTGTACAAACGAAGGTACACTCTATTCCCTTTTTGGAACATCTTGAGAAATTTCATTTCAACCTTCGTATCCCGAGATATAAAAATTCTCCCTAGGTGTCCTGTTTAGGGAGGAATCCTGGGAGTGCTTGGAACCCTAAATTGGAGGAATCATATCTCCTATAATATAGCAAATATGAGGCTGAAACGTGGACATAGTGTGCATCAGGGATTTATATTAGACTTGTGAAATTTTTATCACTTGAGCCTTCTCCAATCGTGAGATATAGAGAACCTACCAAGACTATCAGTTTCAGTAGTTCAGGGTTTTTCCAAGCCCGGGGTCAAATAAGGGTTTGACTTTGCGAGAGTTTCACCCCACCAAAAATCTAAACCCAAGTCTCTAAACTTTGATTTTGATGAGGAGATTAATCCTATGCTGGGGTCACTCAAAAATTCCTCTTATGTAAAAATACCTAATTTCCTGTACCAAAAACTGAAAATGCCCAGAATCAAATTCTACTTCGAGAGAAAGATGGACTCTTCAATGGAGAGTCATCCTAGCATACTTTTCTTGATGTATTGTGAAGAGAGACCGAAAACTTAAGAATCCCTAGATTTTGTTGTTGCACGGTGTCTTGTTCTTAGGTTAGCTATGATACCATGCTAGTTTTTTATCATTTAAGCAATATGATATTAGGATCTTATCTGAGAGAATAGCATGCACAAAAAAAATCACAAGATACAAGAGACACAAAGAATTTTCCTCGGATAAGAGCACACAAAGAAATCATAAAGGAGAAAACCCTGCAACTTCCTCAGAGATATAATGAGCACCAATGATAGCATTAAAAACCAACACATAAAGATGATCTCCAACAACTTGTTCTCTCTCTCCTATTAATTCTTGCACATGATCTAGGAACTAGGAATCAAAATCATCAAAGAATAATTAACAAATACTCATGAATTGGAAATAATCGGAACCAAAATGGTTTCCTCTCTGTATATTTAATAAACAATAAAGGGTTACGATTCCAATGTTGAGCAATGGATTAACTCCATGAAGAATTCGACTACCTAAGGAGACAATTCAAATTCAGTGAGTGATTCTAGCTTAACTGACACTCAACCATTCAATCTCACTCAGTTAACCACTTGACCAAAACCATAACTGACTCACCGAACCCTAACTGAAGTCGGAGAGCAATAAATGACTGAATCTCAACCGAAGGAGATCAAACACATGTCATAGCAATCCAAACATCAAGTGCTAGTGCTGCATGACTTGAATGAACCCCGATGAGGTTAACTGAAGCTAAACTAACCATCAAAAGTTGGTGGAGGTGCCTTGTTAACTCTAGTTCATTAAATAATAATAAATAATTATTAAATAATATATTTAATGAATGGATGTGCCTTAACTGACTATAACTGACTGGTTGAACCACCAGTTAGCAATTAGGTGCATTAATGTCACACAGATCACTCCCTAAGTGCTCCAGTTATCCTCCTTGACTGTAGGAGAAGGATAAGTTAGCCTCGTTGACTGTAGGTAGGCATGGGTGGGACTGGGATGATGGCAATTAAAGCTCCACTGATGTCAATTAAATTTAAGATAGTGGTTTAACTAGGCCAATTTGACCAAAAGAATGTGTATGATGGTAGATGTCTCCAAAACCCCCCCTTAATCTATACTCAGGAAGAGTTAGAAAACATAGATGCATAAAAATGCTAGGGCCCTGGAAACAAAGGACATAGGTCACCCTGTACAATAAAGTAACTACTTAATATAACCAAGGAATTGGGGAAAACCTCATGGGAAAAATACCCCCCCCCCCCCTCAAACTAAGAAGTAAATCAAGAATTGGTTCTTCTATGCAACAACATCCTGATACTATGCATGTGAACCTCTGAATCCAAACTAAATGTATATGTCTGGAGGAATCTTCCACTTTTGAAGAAGAACAATGCACTCAACTGAATCAGAAATATAAGCAGCTGCACGGTGAAAACTGGACCCATGTAGAGTAGCTGAAATCATCTGAAGAGAGAGCAAAGGTTCTTGGGGATTCAAACCATGTGTGGAACACTCGATAAACTGATATTATTTAGTCTTTAATAGCAAACCATGAGTGGTAAAATCAGCCCCAATTTTTAGGAGCAAGTGTCCATGCGGATGCAGAATGTCTTCCTCTTTACTAGTTCTATGAGGAGATGAGCTTGTGACCAAACGTAGAGAATCCCTAGGACTCTGGAGAGTGAATGCGTGAGCTCCATAATCTGATATAGATTCTGAAATAGCTAATGAATCACAAAATAAAATATCAGCAACCTCATAAGAGGAAACTAACACCAAATCCCCAACAACAAAATTGAAGAAGAACTGCGGTACTTGATTTTTCACACCGGAATTGGTGAGAGAAGCTACAAGCATGGCTGAAAGCTCTTGGATTTTAAAATATGAACAAAATAATATCAGATCAGAATTTAAATCAGATCTAAATATTTTCACAACAGATCCAAAACTATGAATTGAAATCAAATCCCCAGCAACAGCTTTGTAGGACTTGCAGTACTTGTTTCTTCACACCATTGATGAGAACAGCTACAAGCAGTACTAAAGGTTTGTGAATCTTAAATTTTGAACCAAGAAATATCAGATCATATCCAAATAATATCATATCAGATCCAATAATATTCATATCAGATCCAAAATTATGGTCAACCGAGACGGTAGATGCACAGTTTTCTTCTTCTTCAAAATTCTGAATTTTGGTGCATGCAATCCTGCAGAAATTTGCTGGAAGATCTAGATCATTGGGAGCAAATGGATCACTGTGTTAATCTGATATTTCTTCCAAAATATCCAATGTATCACATATTTTCACACCAGCAACAACATTAGAGGGAGAAAAATCAAATTTCTCTTCACTTTCGGAAGCAATTACTGGTAAATTTTGCATAGAATTCAAAGGAAAATCACCGGTGAATGTTTGCATGGAAGTGCAGTAGTGTTTTTATTCAATATAAAATATTTGAATGTCCTTTTCTATTTCAGCAATACGAGAAGATGAGATATCAGATATCTCATGAACTTCCGGAGCATCAGGAGAAGGAGTCACTTCATGGAGACTTTCTTCCATTCGAATTGAATGTGTAGAAGATTCTGCTTCATCTTCATCTTGAACAACTTCATCAGAGAGAGTAGATGCTGAGTATTTTGAGTGAAGAACTCTTGTGGTGCTAGCTGTAATCTCCAAAGTACTATTATGATCCTCATTGTGCTTTCCAAAGGTTTTGTCCAATATTGTCCAGACTTCCTTTGGGTATTCAGCAGAACCAAGACGAAGGTAGTACAAGCTATCATTAAGGGCCAGACATTTTTCTCCAATAGCTCTATCACCGTCATTTAGCCAGTCATTCTCATTCTCATAAGTATCTCTTCCAATTCGAATAGACACCTCATAGAGACCTCGTCTCTTCAGAGATGCAATCATATTCAACTTCCATTCCGAATAGCTTGTGAATGGGGCGAGAAAAGGGATTGATGAGTCCAATTGAAGTTGTACCTGTTAAGACCTACAAATCAAAACAAAAAGGGAACCATAAGGTCGGACAGCCTGCACATTCTAGGTTTTCATCACACCCAGCATAGTCAATCAAGCAAGCTTGATCAACAAGTTCTTTACTTGGGGTATTAAGTGGTAAGCCTTGGCTTCTGGCGCAGTACTGGATTTTTGAGCTATTGCTCAAATTTCATGCAGAAATATGTCAAGAATCTTGTTTTTGAGAGATTGTTCTTCATCCTGCCGTAAGCTTTGATACCATATTAATTCTTGCACATGATCTAGGAACTAGGAATCAAAATCATCAAAGAGTAATTAACAAATACTCATGAATTGGAAATAATCAGAACCAAAATGGTTTCCTCTCTGTATATTTAATAAAAAATAAAGGGTTACAAATCCAATGTTGAGCAATGGCTTAACTCCATGAAGAAATTGAATACCTAAAAAGACAATTCAAATTGAGTGAGTGAGTCTAGCTTAACTGACACTCAACCATTCAATCTCACTCAGTTAACCACTTGACCAAAACCCTAACTGAAGTAGGAGTGCAATAAATCACTGAATCTCAACTAAAGGAGATCAAACACATGCCATAGCAATCCAAACATCAAGTGCTAGTGCTGCATGACTCCAATGAACCCCGATGAGGTTAACTGAAGCTGAACTAACCATGTGAAGTTGGTGGAGGTGCCTTGTTGACTCCAGTTCATTAAATAATAATAAATAATCATTAAATAATATCTTTAATGAATGGAGGTTCCTTAACTGACTGTAACTGACTGGTTGAACCACCAGTTAGCAATTAGGTGCATTAATGTCATACAGATCACTCTCGGAGTGCTCCAATTAGCGTCCTTGACTGTAGGAGAAGGCTAAGTTAGCCTCCTTGACTGTAGGTAGGCGTGGGAGTGACGGGGATGATGGCAATTAATGCTCCACTGATGTCAATTAAATTTAGGATAGTGGTTTAACTAGGCCAATTTGACCAAAAGAGTGTGTATGATGGTAGATGTCTCCAACACCCCCCCTTAAGCTATACTCAGGAAGAGTTAGAAAACATAGATGCATAAAAATTCTAGGGCCCTGGAAACAAAGGCCATAGGTCACCCTGTACAATAAATTAACTGCTTAATATAACCAAGGAAATGGGGAAAACCTCATGGGAAAAATACCCCCCCCCCCCGCCTCAAACTAAGCAATAAATCAAGAATTGGTTCTTCTATGCAGCAGCATCCTGATACTGTGCATGTGAACCTATGAATCCAAACTAAATGAATATTTCTACAAGAATCTTCCACTTTGGAAGAAGAACAATGCACTCAACTAAATCATAAATATAAGCAGTTGCACGGTGAAAACTGGACCCATGTAGAGTAGCTGAAATCATCTAAAGAGAGAGCAAAGGTTCTTGAGGATTCAAACCATGTTTGGAACACTCAAGAAAATGATATGTTGCAGCCTTGAACAACAAAACATGAGTGGTAAAATCAGCCCCAATTTTTAGGAGCAAGTGTCCATGCGGATGTAGAATGTCTTCCTCTTTACTAGTTCTGTGAGGAGATGAGCTTGTGACCAAAGCTAGAGAATCCCTGGGACTCTGGAGAGCAAATGCTTGAGCTCCATAATATGATATATATTATGAAATAGATAATGAATCACAAAAAAAAATATCAGCAACCTCATAAGAGGAAACTAACACCAAATCCCCAACAACAAAATTGAAGAAGAACTGCGGTACTTGATTTTTCACACCGGAATTAGTGAGAGCAGCTACAAGCATGGCTGAAAGCTCTTGGATTTTAAAATATGAACAAAATAATATCAGATCAGAATGTAAATCAGATCTAAATAAGTTCACAACAAATCTAAAATTATGAATTGAAATCAAATCCCCAGCAGCAGTTTTGTAGGAGACTTGCGGTACTTGTTTCTTCACACCATTGATGAGAACAACTACAAGCAATACTGAAGGTTTGTGAATCTTAAATTTTGAACCAAGAAATATCAGATCATATCCAAATAATATCATATCATATCCAATAATATTCATATCAGATCCAAAATTATGGTCAACTGAGACCGTAGATGCACAGTTTTCTTCTTCTTCAAAATTCTGAATTTTGGTGCATGCAATCCTGTAGGAATTTGCTGGAAGATCTAGAACATGGGGAGTGAATGGATCACTGTGATAGTCTGATATTTATTCCAAAATATCGAAGGTATCACATATTTTCACACCAGCAACAACGTTAGAGGGAGAAAAATCAAATTTCTCTTCACTTTCGGAAGCAATTACTGGTAAATTTTGCACAGAATTCAAAGGAAAATCATCGGTGAATGTTTGCATGGAAGTGCAGTAGTGTTTTTATTCAATATCAGATATTTGAATGTATTCTTCTGTTTCAGAAATATGAGAATATGAGATATCAAATATCTCATGAACTTCCAGAGCATCAGGAGAAGGAGTCACTTCATGGAGACTTTCTTCCATTCGAATTGAATGTGTAGAAGATTCTGCTTCATCTTCATCTTGAACAACTTCATTAGAGAGAGTAGATGCTGAGTATTTTGAGTGAATAAATCTTGTGGTGCTGGCTATAATCTCCAAAGTACTATTATTATCCTCATTGTGCTTTCCAAAGGATGTGTCCAATATTGTCCAGACTTCCTTTGGGTATTCAGCAGAACCAAGACGAAGGTAGTAAAAGCTATCATGAAGGTCTAGACATATTGCTCCAATAGCTCTATCACCGTCATTCATCCGGTCATTCTCATTCTCATAAGTCTCTCTTCCAATTCCAATAGACACCTCATAGAGACCTCATCTCTTCAGAGATGCAATCATCTTCAAATTCCATTTGGAATAGCTTGTGAATGGGGTGAGAAGAGGGATTGATGAGTCCATTTGAAGTTGTACCTATTAAGACCTACAAATTAGAACAAAAAGGGAACTGTAAGGTTGGATAGCCTTGTTGATGTATATGTAACTTTGGAATGTATTCTTCTATGTATCTTATGTATTGTAACCCGATGTTTATTCCGAGATGTTTCTATTATGTATTTGAGTCATGTGGTCATGCCCTGATGTTTTGATCGGGAGGATTAAGAATGTAATCAAGTCATATCAAGTCATTAGGTAAGTCCCCACAGTTTCACGGCACTTGAGTTATTATACACTAATTAAGGTGTAGGCTCGAGTAGTAATTATTAGGTTGAGCCTACATGTGAAAAGGCAATTCAAGTGAACAGATGAATATAAATAGAGAGTGAGAGTCTCTCTATTTATAACATTGTGGAATACATCACTTTCTTTCCCAAGTGTGGCGCACTACTGGAGAAGGAAATTTTGGGACTAGATAGAAGACATAAGACTACTGCTGTTTTGGGAGATTTCTTACTGTTTTGGTGTTGATTCTATCTTAGAGGAAGTTGCGGGGTTTTCTCCTTTATGGTTTCCCCGAGGAAAACTCTTTGTGTCTCTTGTCTCTTGTGATGTGCTTGTGTTTTATTGATGTGCTTGTTATTCTCTCAGTGAAAAGATCCTAAGATCATAATGCTAGCTTAAATGTGATGAAAAACTAACATGGTATCAGAGCTAACCTGAGAAGAATACATTGTGAAGCTACAGGAACTAGGGCTTCCTAGTTTCTGGATTTTCCTCCATAGATTTTCAGCAAAAGTAAGGTGGAACAACTCTCCTCCTTAGGGCGCATATTTCTGTCGAAGCGGAATTTGATTCCGAGCATTTTCAGTCTTCGATGCGAAAATTAGGGATTTCTATAGAAGATGAATTTTTGAGTGAGACTAGAATAGGTTTATTCTCCTCATCAAAACCGAAGTTTAGAGACCTGGATCAAGAAATTTGGTTGATTAAAACTCCAGGAAAGTCAAACCCTAGTTTGACCATGAGCTAGGAGAAACCCTAAATACTAAAAGTGGTAATTTTTGGTTTAGTCGCTATATTCCGATATTGGAGAAGTATCAGAAGCTTAAAATTGCAGGGGCCGAAGATAAAATCCTGATGAGCATTGTATCCAAACATCAGCCTTAGATTCACTATATTATGGGAGCTATGATCTCTCAAAGTTAGGGTTCCAGCCTCTTCCAGAATTCATCCCTAAACAAGACATCTAGGGAGATCTGCAATATATTTGGCTACAGAGGTACAAATGGAATTCATAAATATGTTCCAGAAAGGGCACATACTTTAATTTTTGTGGTCTGAATATCAGACTCAGAAGATGAAGCAGTGACACGTGGCATGCCGTACAACTTCGCTGTTCTGAATAGTCCTGTAACAGGTCACCTTGGAAAAAGGATCATAAATCCCAAATGGTGAAACCAATTCTGATGAAACGTGTGGTGTTGGATCAGGAACATGTGAAGTTACCTTAGTATGAAATTTCAGACATAGAGGAATAGTAATTACGAAGATATCACAGAAATAGTAACAGGCATTTTTGCAGAAGAAATTGGAAAATTAGGGCTTCCTGTTCCGGGAGCTTCCCTCCACTGTTTTCAGAAAAGGAGTACATTGGACAGCTCCATTTGAAGAGATATATATGTTTATCCAATCAGATCTAAAATATTCCAAGTTTTGAAAATTAGGGTTTCTGTGACAAACCCTACATCACCGAACTCCGAGACAAGGACGGACACCTCAAATTGGTAAGATCTAATCCTTTGCTATTTCCATTTGAGGTTCTCATTTCAATATGATATATCACATCAACTTGGTGACAAGCTTGGGGAAGTTGACAGCTTCCAATCCTGGAAGTATCTGATCTCTCTGAAGAAACTGGATTGGACACCTACCTGAGTATAGAGGTTCCAGTTTCAGAGGGAGACGAGGTTAGAAGCCTTTCACAAGAAGAACTTGGTCAAGGCCAAAGAAGACGTCATGCTCATGCTGCAGAGGATGATGAACCATCTAGAAAGAGATCTAGATATGAAAGTGAATATTCTTCAAGCAAGGATGAATATGTTTTGATATCAGCTCTCATAGGTAACATTACTCATGGAAGTGATGATTGGCTTATAGACAGTGGGGCTTCCAAACATATGACGGGATTCAAGGAATCCTTTGTAAGACTGTCAGAACATGAATCACCTCACAAGGTGAAACTAGGAGATGACTACCAATATCCAATAACAGGTAGTGGGGAATCTTCATATAAGCTAGACTCTGGTAAGTCTCTAACAAAAAGAAGTATTGTTTGTGCTAGGATTGAAGAAGAACCTTCTCTCCATTTCAGCATTGATGCAAAAGGAATGCGGGCTGCATTCATAGATGGTCAAGTCATCATATGGCCAAAAGGAAAGACTATCGATGATGTGGTAGTGATTGAAGAACAAGAAGGAGGCTTGTACAAATTGAAGGGATATCCAGAACAAGCCTTGATCCATGACACAGTAGAGCCAAATGAGCTTTGGCATTACAAAGCACTACCTGTTGCAAGCAAAGCTATTGAAGGTCTTCCAAAATTTCAAGCTATTTGAAGGGAAGAACAAAATCAGAATATGACTTAAAGAAACCAGTTTAAGAATGTGAAGATCCAGAATGCAGAGACCATGCAGTCATAAGAGTCTCTCAAATCAAACAACAACTTGAAGCAGTAAAAGAAAAGGTGAAGAATGCAAAAGTGGTGATGGCCACCTTGAATGGCCTCCTAGGATCATGGAATTCATTCATGTGAGGAATGTGTGCCAGAAAGAAGTGATTAGTTTCAGCAAACTTTGGGAAGAAGAAGAACCTTGAAGAGGGGAGCAATTGAAGATCAAGATATCACCATCCAAAGAAGATCCCTCAATCAATGAGGAATATGAAGAACTCAACCCTTGAAGAACTTCTTATCCACCTTAGCTTTTGGATAAGAAATGATGCTATTATGAATGAAGAAGACGATGAAGCTGAAGGCTCAAGAAGGGGTCTACCCTCGAAACAAATAAAGATAAGTATTCAATTGTCATTTCATTATATTATTTTGTTATGCTCAGTTATGGTATTATGCATGATAGGATGTTTAAATTAATGACAGAATACTACTAATATGCATGTGATGGGTAAGTAGCTCATGGGGATATACAAATTCTCCATTTCTACTTATCTAGAATGAAACCTCTTTGCTGACATATTGGATTAGTGCACAATCTCAATGTTGTCCTGATAGAGATGGAAGGCATCTAGAAATTTTCAATGAGATATGGATGAATGTTGTATTGGCTAAAGTAGTTGCATGATCATATAATTATGCATAAGTGTTTGCCAGTATAAATATTCCTTATGAAATGTTTCTAACCATACAATTGCATGTGACTTGTAGGAAAGATCGCATACATAGTCGCCTACAAGCAAAGAAGAATGAAGACTTGTTCTGAAGAACAAGTGACGACAATTCAAAGACAAAGAATAATATGATGAGAGCAGTGATATCATTGATGCAGAAACTTCCATCCACTAAGAAGAAAGGGAAGATCAGTTCAAGAAGAATGATGTCTGGGCGTAGTATCGAGACCTAAAGAGAAGTTCATAGTTCCATCATGCAGTAGATGGAAACATCGTGGGATACAAAGCAAGATTTGTAGCATGAAGCTTCTCATGAAGAGAAGGCATAGTCTACAAAGAAACATTTACAGCTAATAGAAGTGAATTCACATGACATGCATAATCATGTGTGCAAATGAAAGAAAGCTTTGTACGAGTTCAGAAGACACCCATGGGATAACGCATACATGATGAGCTTGATGAATATCTTAACCTTTTCCACAAGGTTGATATAGGATGACAAGCTCACAGATGGGTGCAAGATGAACTTTTGAAGAAGTTCAAGATAGAGGATCTTAGTATCTAGTGATCCTAGATGGATACTACTTGTCACTCTGGTACAGAATGTTTCAGTGCATAGAGTATGGAAGACAGAGGGAGTATGATGCTCCACTTCAGAGGGAGTGATTGCAGAAGATCCTGAGGTTCAACATGGTACGACAGGATTGGCAGATTACTGATGATTCTAGGCTTTACTGAGATTAAAGTGGATTCCAACCTTTGATCCAAGGTTGAAGGTGGAAGACCAGTGATGCTCCTGTTATGTGTCGATGCACTACTGTTCTAGGTATGGAGGTGTGGCAGAGTATAGATGGGATCTTCCTTGGACAAGGGAAGTATGCAGTAGAGATCCTGAAGAGGTTCAGGATGATGGACTGCAAGACGATGGCCACACCTATGGCATCGAACTTGAAGCTATTGAGTGATGCTTCGTCAAAGTCGGTTGATGCTACGATGTATCGTCAGATGATTGGGTCATTGATGTACCTGACGAACACAAGACCATCCATTTGCTTTGCTGTGAACACCTTGAGCCAGTACTTAGGAGTGTTCACTTGACAGCTGCAAAGCATATTCTGAGGTACCTGAAGGGTACAATTGATTATGGGATCAAGTACGATGCGAATCAGAAGATTAACCTGGAAGGTTATGTTGATTCAGATTGGGCAGGCAGTGCCATCAACATGAAGAGTACTTCGATATGTTGCTTCAGTATGGGATCGGGTGTGATCTCTTGGTTTAGCAGGAAGCAATCCTGTGTGGCACTGAGTACGGCTGAAGCAGAGTATGTCGCAGCTTGTTCATCTAGTTGTGAGGTAGTATGGATGCGTAAGCTACTGTATGATATATTTGATCTCCAGTTAGATGCTACTTGTATACATTGTGACAACCAGAGTTGTGTGAAGTTGTCAGAGCATCCAGTGTTTCATGACAAGTTGAAGCATATCGAGATCAAGTATCACTATATCATGGATATGGTGCAGAGAGGAGTAGTGAAGCTCCTGTATATTGTGACGGAGGAACAGATAGCTGATGTATTGATGAATCCATTGGCTAGGCTGAAGTTCGAGTACTTCAGAGAGAGACTTGGTGTTCTCCAGATCGAGGCTTCCTCCCAGAGAAAGTGATGAGACCCATAGCCATTCTGACATGGTGAGAGGATTGGTTCCTTCCATGGTCAGATGTAAGTGCTGAGCCATTCTGTCATGGTGAGAGGATTGGTTCCTTCCATGACTGATATGAGTGCTGAGATCCATAGCCATTTTGATGAGTAGGTCAGATATAAGGGATGAGCCATTCTTTCATGGTGATTGGGTTGCTCCCTTCCATGTCAAATATGAGTGTTGATCATTCTGTCGAGGAGGACAGATGTAAGGGCAATTGCCATTCTAGGAATGGAGGCACCTGGTCAGTTACCAGGAACACTCAGTTACTTGATCAGATGTAAGGGCTGAACCATTATGTTCATGGCTAAAGGATTAAGTTCCTTCCATGTCAGATGTGAGTGTTGGCCATTCCGACGAGCAGGTCGGATGTAAGGGCAACTACCATTCTCTAGGAGAATGGAGGCGCCTGGTCAATTACCAGGTAGCTCAGTCAAGGAGGACTGGGGGCCATTTTGATGTGATTGCTGGGATGTGTTCCCTTCATGATCAGATATGAGTGCATGCCCTTCCATCATTCTGAACAGGATGTGTTCTCGCCTGGATGGATGTAAGTGCTGAGCCTTGTCACAGATGATAGTAGGTGTTTCCTATCATGCTAGTGACTATAAGTGCTATGCCATTTCACAGATGATAGTAGGTGTGTCCTATCATGCTGGTGACTGTAAGTGCTATGCCATTTCACAGATGATAGTAGGTGTGTCCTATCATGCTGCTGACTGTAAGTGCAGTGCCTTTTCACAGATGGTAGTAGGTGTGTCCTACCATGCTGGTGATTGTAAGTGCAGAGCCTTTTCACAGATGGTAGTAGGTGTGTCCTACCATGCTGGTGATTGTAAGTGCAGAGCCTTTTCACAGATGGTAGTAGGTGTGTCCTACTATGCTGGTGATTGTAAGTGCAGAGCCTTTTCACAGATGGTAGTAGGTGTGTCCTACCATGCTGGTGATTAGAAGTGCTGAGCCTTTCCACATATGGTAGTAGGTGTGTCCTACCATGCTGGTGGATGTGAGCGTTGTGCCTTTCCACAGATGATAGTAGGTGTGTCCTATCATGCTGGTGGTTGTAAGTGCTGAGCCATTTCACAAATGATAGTAGGTGTGTCCTATCATGCTGGTGATTGTGAGTGCTGGGCCTTTTTGATGGGATTGTAGTTTACTGCATGATCAGATGTGAGTGTTGGGCGTGCCTTTCTGATGAGAAGGTCAGATGTAAGTGCTGGGAAAGACCTACATGAGGGTAGGCCTACAACTAGCATGAAAAAGGGTTGGCTCTGTAGAACTTCCTATGACGAGAAGAATCATGAGATAGAACTAGTGTTGATCCAGATCAAGTGATGATCCAGATCCAGTAATGATGATCCAGCAGTGATGATCCAGATCGAGTGATGATCCAGATCCAGTCTAGTGATGTTGATCCAGATTGAGAGATGATCCAGATCCAGATTGAGAGATGATCCAGATCTAGTGATGATGTTTTATGTTGATCTAGATCAAGAGATGATCTAGATCCAGTGATGTTGATCTAGATCGAGAGATGATCCAGATCTAGTGATGATGTTTGATGATGATATAGATCGAGAGATGATCCAGATCCAGCGATGATGATCTAGATCGAGAGATGATCCAGATCCAGTGATGATGATCCAGATCGAGAGATGATCTAGATCCAGTGATGATGATCCAGATCGAGAAATGATCCAGATCCAAAGATGACTTGAAGATGAAGATGACTTGAAGACGAGATGATCCAGATGATACAGAGAAGAAGACCAATGCGGAAAATTGTGTCGAAAAAATACCTTCCTAGTTAAGAGGGAGTGTTGATGTATATGTAACTTTGGAATGTATTCTTCTATGTATCTTATGTATTGTAACCCGATGTTTATTCCAGGATGTTTCTATTATGTATTTGAGTCATGTGGTCATGCCCATATGTTCCGATCGGGAGGATTAATAATGTAATCAAGTCATATCAAGTCATTAGGTAAGTCCCCAGAGTTTCAGGGCACTTGAGTTATTATACATTAATTAAGGTGTAGGCTCGAGTAGTAATTATTAGGTTGAGCCTACATGTGAAAAGGCAATTCAAGTGAACGAATGAATATAAATAGAGAGTGAGAGTCTCTCTATTTATAACATTGTGAAATACATCACTTGCTCTCCCACGTGTGGCACACTACTGGAGAAGGAAATTTTGGGACTAGACAGAAGACAGAAGACTACTGTTGTTTTGGGAGATCTCTTACTGTTTTGGTGTTGATTCTATCTTATAGGAAGTTGCGGGGTTTTCTCCTTTATGGTTTCCCCGAGGAAAACTCTTTGTGTCTCTTGTCTCTTGTGATGTGCTTGTGTTTTATTGTTGTGCTTGTTATTCTCTCCATGAAAAGATCCTAAGATCATAATGCTAGCTTAAATGTGATGAAAAATTAACAAGCCTGCACATTCTAGGCTTTCATCACACCCAACATAGTCAATCAAGCAAGCTTGATCAACAAGTTCTTTACTTGGGGTATTAAGTGGTAAGCCTTGGATTCTGGTGCACTACTGGATTTTTGAGCTATTGCTCAAATTTCATGGAGAAATATGTCAAAAATATTGTTTTTGAGAGATTGTTCTTCATCCCGCCATAAGCTCTGATACCATATTAATTCTTGCACATGATCTAGGAACTAGGAATCAAAATCATCAAAGAATAATTAACAAATACTCATGAATTGGAAATAATCGGAACCAAAATGGTTTCCTCTCTATATATTTAATAAACAATAAAGGGTTACAATTCCAATGTTGAGCAATGGCTTAACTCCATGAAGAATTCGAATACCTAAGGAGACAATTCAAATTTAGTGAGTGAGTCTAGCTTAACTAACAATCAACCATTCAATATCACTCAGTTAACCACTTGACCAAAAACCTAATTGACTCACCAAACACATGTCATAGCAATCCAAACATCAAGTGCTAGTGCTGCATGACTCCAATGAACCCCGATGAGGTTAACTGAAGCTGAACTAACCATCAGAAGTTGGTGGAGGTGCCTTGTTGAATCCAGTTCATTAAATAATAATAAATAATCATTAAATAATATATTTAATGAATGGAGGCACCTTAATTGACTATAACTGAATGGTTGAACCACCAGTTAGCAATTAGGTGCATTAATGTCACACAGATCACTCCTAGAGTGCTCCAGTTAGCCTCCTTGACTGTAGGTAAGTGTGGGTGTGACTGGGATGATGGCAATTAATTCTCCACTAATGTCAATTAAACTTAGTATAGTGGTTTAACTAGGCCAATTTGACCAAAAGAGTGTGTATGATGGTAGATGTCTCCAACATCTCCTACTTGAGAGAGCTTCTCCTCTCTCACTCATGCACCCCGGTGAGTGAGTGTGTGTGTGATAAATAGAGAGTCTCACTCTCTATTTATATTCTTTCATTCACTTAATATTTGAATCTGTTATGTAGGCTCAAGTAATCCTAACTCAGTTATTTGGGCTCGAGTAACCACAATTGGGGTACTAATTACCCGACTTACATTAACTCACATAGGGCTGACTTCTCTAGGAGAGTCTAATAACCCTAGTTCCCTAAGGATGTGTGGACTTTAAGGCTTGCATAATAAGAAGGGTTACCCTATATGACCTTATATGACTTGTTTACATTATTGATTCTCCTGATAGGAACATCGGGGTACAATACGTAAAATATACAAGTGAATGCATTCCGAAGTTACAATCACATCAGCATTTATGGTACTTCTATGCGGCCCTCACTTTGATTCCTCCAAGTTAAAAGTTTGTAATGTATTTCAACCCTCTAACCTGACACATTAGGGGGCATCTGTTATACAATAAAATGTCACTTCTCTATTTGAGTATCAACTCTACCTTGTTGATACACAAAAGGACATTATGGATTGAAGTTACCATAACCCTATAGATGGGTTGGTTCTTCAGTACATATTGATTCCTTTCTCTTTGCCAATTTTTATGAATGATTTTTCCTTGCAATCGTGGGTCTTCTTGTGACACGTTATGTGTCACTCACGGGTCATCCGATATGCAACCCTCGAGTTATCACTATAAAGTTGTAGTTGTGAGTTTTCATCATAAAAGTCGCGAGTCACTTGCAATTTTCCCTTACATATAGTTGTGAGTTCCATTAAAACAAACTTAAAAATTAAAATATGATTATTTTAGGGTTAGTTGGGTTCAATTTCGTAAATTCCCCAAATCCCCTAACCATCCTAGGCCTCATGACCTCTGCACACCAACAACTATAAAGAGAGGGGAAGGGTAGAGAATGGAGGAATCAAGTTTGAGAGAAAGGTTATTCTAAAGGAATCCCTTGGAGAGAGGAACAAGAGGACTCAGTTTCTTGGTCTGCAAAGAAGCTTGTCTCAGAAAGGGTTGTAATGTTTCATGAACATCTTAATAAAGAGTGTCTTTCTTCCATATTGTCTTAGTGCATGCATTTTTTGTTATGAATTGTAATATATATTATTATTTATTTTTAAATGCAATGGTAACATATTCATTCTTCTTTATATAACAATAAGGGATATTTTACAGAAACATCAATATTTGTTGTAGGTATAGAAGATGAGAAGGATGAGGAGCATATGAGGAATCTTGTTAAATCTTAGATCAACCATAAGTAATGTCATCTAGTAGGTGTTCAATCGTTCTTAGATACAATTCACAAAAATACCATTATTAAACTATGCATAGGTTTTGGGTAACGTGCACCTTGGAGAATTACCACTTACATAAGCTTTTGTCTAAAGGTTGCCACTTATTGTTCAACAATTTTTTCCCATTTTCCCTATTTTTGAACTTTTTCCTAGTTTTTAATTTTTTTTGGACCCTTTCCAAATTATAGCCACCAAATCTCCTAAATAAA
Source organism: Pseudotsuga menziesii (assembly GCA_001517045.1). Taxonomy (NCBI): domain Eukaryota; kingdom Viridiplantae; phylum Streptophyta; class Pinopsida; order Pinales; family Pinaceae; genus Pseudotsuga; species Pseudotsuga menziesii. The sequence goes on along the minus strand of LPNX010805750.1, from coordinate 44,767 downwards.
TTAAAATTCCCACCAAATTAAAAATTCCAAGCAATATATTTCCTATTGTGGAAATTTTATGAATTAAATGTAGTACTTAGAAGATAACTCAATCTTTTGCTACCACAATTATTGTCTCAAAAAGTACAAGAGGGTGAAAGAACACCTATGATTTTGATCAGGTGGAGAAACAATAAAATTCTCAAATTGACACTAACCATGTAGCAATTTGAACCAGCAATAAGTCCATTATCCTAGGAATTATCCTAAGAGAGGTTCCATGAAGTCTTCAATCAACATTAAGGGTGTTCTCCAAGCAATTCGTAGTTTCCTTTGATGTCCTCTTAGTGTAAAAATTCAATTCAAGAGCAAGGATTTTCATTCAAATTGAAATTCATTTAGAAACCACTTAACATGAGTTAAAGCATTGATGCAGAAGAGTTTGTAATAAATTCAAAGAGGGAAAATAAAGAATGTGAATTATTCCACACTAATCCATGTAGGGCGATGTGTGTATATGTTTGTTATGTTAATGATTTGTTCTTGTTTTAATTGTTGGAGAAACTATGTTGGAAACTACAATTATGAAGAACTTGCACAATGAAACTCTCAAATTGACACTAAACACAACAATTCAAACCAGCAGTAAATCCATTGTCATAGGAATTGTTCTAAGAGAGTTTGCATGAAATATTAAGTAGCATTCATGTGGAACAATTTCTAAGAAATCCAAAGAGGAAAAATAAAATATGAGAATTGTTCCACATGAATCCATGCAGAGGGAGGTGTGTATATGTTTTATATGTTAATGAGATTTTCCATTTTTAATTGTTGCAGAAAACTCTTTTGGAAACAACTATTATGGACAACTTGCAAAATGAAACTCTCAAATTGACACTAAACACATAGCATTTCAAACCAGCGTTAAATCCAATCTCATAGGAATTGTCCTAAGAGAGTTCACATGCAATATTAAGTCAACATTGATGTGGATTTTATGAAACTCATATTACTCTCTCTTTAGTTAGGTCTCAATGTGAGAGGTAGGAGTTGATGTATTTGTAACTTCGGAATGTATTCACTTGTATATTTTATGTATTGTACCCCGATGTCTATTCCGGGAGGTATCTATAATTTAATTGAGTCATGGAATGCCCCTATGTTCCTATCGAGAGATTAAATAATGTAAAAAAGTCATGTAAAGTCATAGAGGGTAACCCTTCCTACTGATCAAGGGTTAAAGTCCCTGCAGTTTTGGGGCCCTAGGGTTATTAGACTCTCCTAGAGAAGTCATCCCTAGTGAGTTATTGTCAGGTTGGAAATTAGTATAAATAGAGAGTGAGTCTCTCTATTGATCACGCATTCACTCACACTCAGTTGTAGCACATAACTGAGAGAGAAGAAGTTGTTTGAACAAGAGCGAGAGAGACTACTGCTATCATGAGATCATCTTATTGTTTTGGGGTTTTTATTTTGGTGCTGATTCTATCTCTGAGGAAGTTGTGAGGATTTCTCCTTTATGGTTTCCCCAAGGAAAATATTTGTGTCTATTGTTTCTTGTGTTTGATTTTTGTGGTTGTTATTCGCTCGTTTAAACATTCTGAGATAATGCTAGATTGAATGATAAAAATCTAACATGGTATCATAGCTAACCTGAGAAAAAGACACTGTACAACTGCGGAAACTAGGGATTCCTAATTTTTGGATCTATCTCCATAAATTTTCAGCAAAAGAAGGTTGGGATGACTCTCCTCTCCAGGTCGAATCTTTATGTCAAAGCAGAATCTGATTATGAGCATTTTTAGTTTTTGACTCGACACTGCTGCCAGAAATTAGGGCTTTCCACAGAAGTGGAATTTTTGACTGAGCCAAGGAATGGATTGATCTCCTCCTCAAAATAAAATTTTAGAGATCAAGATAAAAAAATTTGGTTGGGCAAAAACTTTGGGAGAGTCAAACCCTAATCTGCTCCTGAACTAACTCCACAGAAATTCAGCTCAAGATCTAGGTCCGACATCTTGACCTAGTATGATCTAAATCTTTTGTATTTACATATGAGGTTCTCAGTTAATATGTCTCATCATACAAAGCTTGATGAAAAGCTTGAGGGAGATCATAACTTGGAAGCCTGGAAGTATAGGATCTCCATGGTCCTGGAAGAAAACGAATTGGACTCTTACATCAATGAAGAGGTTCCAGTTCCAGAGCGAGACGAGGCTAAGGCCTTACATAAGAATAAATTGGTCATGGATAAGAGGATTATTGCTGATTCAATCAAGGATAACCTCATACCACAGGTGTCCTCCCTAAAGACACCCAAAGCTATGTTTGATTCCCTGAACACATTGTTTAAAGGGAAGAACATAAATTGGAAGATGACTCTGAGAAACCAATTGAAGAGTGTAAATAGCCAGAATGAAAAAAACCATCCAGTCTTACTTTTCAAGAGTCTCTCAAATCAAGGAATAGCTTGAAGCTGTAGATGAAGAAGTGGAGACTGTAGAAATTGTGATGACCACCTTGAATGGTATGCCTAGATCATGGGACTCCTTTATTCAAGGGATCTATGCCAGAAAGAAGCTAGTCAATTTCAGTAGACTATGGGAAGAATGCTCACAAGAAGAAGCTTGAATAGTATCTCAAGAAGAAAATATGGGAAATGAAGATCAAGATCTTAAAGTAAAATCCAAGAAAAGTAGAAGAAATTCTCACCACCCCAAATTTAAGAACTTCCACCAGAAAGATAATACTAGAAGATATTTATCTAAATTCAGATGTTATACATGTGATGAAAGAGGCCAATTTTTCAAAGATTGTCCTAGAAACAAAAATAACTCTCATAAAAAGAAGGGAAACAAGAGAAGAGATCATGCTCATGCTGCAGAGGATGATCAAGTAAGAAAGTGATGATTCTTCAAGTGATGAAGAATATGTCTTGATTTTCTCTCTCACTGGAAACATCACACATGGAAACAATGATTGGCTTATAGAGAGTGGGTCTTCCAAACATATGATGGGATTCAAAGAATCCTTTGTGAAACTATCAGAACAAGAATCACCCGACAAGGTGAAACTTGGAGATGACTACCCGTATCCGATAAAAGGTAGTGGGGAATCCTTCTATAAGCTAGACTCTGGAAATTCTATGATGATGAAGGATGTATTGTTTGTACCAGGACTTAAGAATAACCTCCTCTCCATATCTGAATTGGATTCAAAAGGAATGATGGTTGCATTTGTAGATGGCCAAGTTATCATGTGGCCAAAGGGAAATATTATTGATGATGCAATGGTGATTGGGGAACAAGAGGGAGGTCTTTGCAAATTGAAGGGCCAACCAAAGCAAGATTTGGTTCATGACTCAGGAGAACCAAATGAAATTTTGCATAGAAGGATTGTACATGTGTATTACCAAGCACTACCACTTGCAAGCAAAGCTATTGAAGGTATTCCAGAAATTTTGGGAAAACATGATGGTGTCTGCAAAGGATGTACGATGAAAGAACAAAGAGAATATATTTCCAAGTAGTGAGAGCAAGGCAAAAGGAATCTTGTAAATAATCCACTCCAATGTATGTGGTTTGATGTCATCCAGTTCATTAAGCGGGTATGTAGATTATGTTTCTTTTATTGATGATTTTTCTAGGAAGACATGGATATACTTCTTGAAGAACAAAGCTGAAGTATTCAGCAAGTTCAAGGAATTCAAAGCCTTGATCGAGAACCATACAGAAAAGAATATCAAAATATTTTGATCAGATAATGGTGGAGAATTCACATCAAATGAATTCAAATAATTATGCAAATATTCAGGGATTAAGAGGGGGTTAACAAATCCATATAATCCACAACAAAATGGGGTTGCAAAAAGGAAGAATAGAACGATGATGGAAGCTGGAAGGGGCATGCCTCATGGTCAAGATATTCCCATGCATCTATGGGTAGAAGCTGCTAGGACAACGGTGTATGTATATAACCATACTTCACACAGAGTACTTGAGAACAAGACACATGAAGAAGTATTTTCTGGAAAGAAACCAAAAGTCAACCATCTTGGAATATTCAGTTGTCGAGTGTACATACACATTCTGAAAGAAAAGAGGAAAAAGTGAGATCATTCAGGAAGGAAGGGTATATTTGTGGGATACTCTGAAATCTCGAAGGCTTATAGAATATACTTCCCAAGATTCAAGAAGATCGACATCAGCAGGGACATAAAATTTGATGAAGACTCGGCTTATAACAAATCCAAAAAGAGACCTGTCGAAGAACCTAAAGAAAAAGAAGTACCCATAATTCATGACATAACCATAAATGAATAAATTCAAGAAGAAGATCGAGAAATAGAAGAACCTTAAGAACTTGTAGATCCACCTCAGGAGAAGAATCCTCACAAGAAGAAACATGCTTAAGTATGAGAAGATATCCAAGGTGTAGAAAGATATGGGGCTCTAGAAGAAAATCATAGATAAAGGAAAAGAACCAGGTCCTGCTCCGGTTGTGTAGCCTTATTATGTGATTTCATTGATAAAGAACCTTCCAACTATGAAAAAGCAATTAAAATGAAAGAATGGAAGGATGCTATGATCGAAGAGTATCAATCAATCATGAAGAATGATGTCTGGGATGTTGTCCCTAGACCAAATGGGAATTCTGTTATAACTTCCAAATGGATCTACAAGATCAAGCATGTTGTAGATGGAAGCATAGAAAAATTTAAAGAAATATCTATGGCTCATGGCTTCTCCTAGAAAGAAGGAATAGATTATGCAGAAACTTTTGCACCTGTATCCAAATATGCTTCCATTAGATCAGTACTTACTCTAGATATAGTGATGAAATGGATGATACACCAGATGGATGTCAAGGTTACTTTCTTGAATGGTGTAGTGGAAGAAACACATATTTCATTAAATTTGTAATTATACAAGGGATCTAGAATTTAGAACTTCAACAAGATTGAGTTTTCAAAAAATGAAAAATCAAAAAATTACTTAATTCACTCATTTCAATCTTTATATTCACCATTTTTTTATAATATTATCAATATAAGCTATATAAAATCAAATTTATATAAATTTGAAGCATATATTCTAATATTAAAGTTAGATTCCTTACATTATTTTATTATTATAATTTTTTAATTTGTATTAATATTTGAGTTGATCAAGGTTTACCTCATCTCATGAACAATAGATGTTGCAAGAAATTTCTTACCTATTAAGTTATCTAATGGAATTATTTGTATGTTGAAATTATTAACCATTTTATTTATAATTTGATAAAGCATATATTGTGCATGTGTATAATTACCATATTAGTAAGAGATTGTCTCCATTTTAGAGTGACCTACAAAGTTATTTAATGATATAGCAGTCAATGTGTTTGTTACTGTAACAAATTTATGTATTGGCATAGTAACTTATTAATTCCCAATCTTGATAATGGGTGGCTAGAACATGGGGATTTTTTCTCAACTTCAAGAAACAACAAGAACTGGAAATGCCTAGGAATTGGCTGAAACCTCTAATACCATGAAAAATTATTAGCTCATATAGTCACTGTAATATTGAACCTGTGGATGAGGACACTACCCCTAATCATATTTAGAATATTTACTAGAAAAACAATTAGTAACATATACACAAGCAACAACATGGAAAACTAGGTCATACTCTATTTTATTTTCTTCCCTTTATATGTATTGTCGAGTACGGATCTAGAATTTAGAACTTCAACAAGATTGAGTTCTCAAAAAATGAAAAACCAAAAAATTACTTAATTCACTCATTTCAATCTATATATTCACCATTTTTTTACAATATTGTCATTATAAGCTATATAAAATCAAATTTATATTAAGTTGAAGCATATCTTCCTAGGCTTAAACTTAGATTCTTTACATTATTTTATTATTATAATTTGTAATTTGTATTAATATTTCTTACCTATTAATTTATCTAATGGCATTATTTGTATGTTGAAAGTATTAACCATTTTATTTATAATTTGATAAAGCATATATTGTGCATGTGTTGAATTACCATATTAGTAAGAGATTGTCACCATTTTAAAGTGACCTAGAAAGCTATTTAATGACATAACAGTCAATGTGTTTGTTACTATAACAAATTTATGTATTGGCATAATAACTTAGTAATTCTCAATCTTGATAATGGGTGGCTAGAACGTGGGGGGTTTTGCTCAATTCCAAGAGACAACGAGAACTGGAAATGTCTAGGAATTAGGTGAAACCTCTAATACCATGAAGACGTATTAGCTCCTATAGTCATTGTAATATTGTACTTGTGGATGATGACACTACCCCTAATAATATTTAGAATATTGACTAGAAAAATAATCAATAACATATCTACGAGCAATAACATGGAAAATTAGGTCATACTCTATTTTATTTTCTTCCCTTTATATGTATTGTCTATTGTATGCCTTAGGAAATTTTTGTCAAGTACATAGCACAATAGGTACTTAGGCACTTCACGTTTTCCCTTAATTTTATGGGATTATTATGATCCCACAAGTTTCTACATGTTAACTATCAATTATTACTTTGGATTATGTTGATTGGTTAAGCCTAGATTCCTTTTTATAATATAAATATAATCATCCAACATTTAAAGAAATATTCATTATTCAATACTATATATTATGATATGTGGTTGGCACTATTTTAGAGCCAACAAGAGAAAATATTGTATTGGATAAAGTCTAAGTATACCAATTAAGGTCAAAAATAATTATTAATTAGAATATAAATTTTATAGTACAATTGTTTTTTTTTCAAATACATGAAGAAAGAGGGAAAACCCATTCTAGTTATTGCAAGTGTCCAGTATTTATTTTTGAAATGTTTGAACATATTACATTGAAAAAACATTAACTAGCTACTCCCATAGTAAAGTTTTTATACACAAAGTCTATAATATGTTGTCTGTCTAGTATTTATTTTTGAAATGTTTGAACATATTACATTAAAAAACATTAATTAGCTAATCCCATAATAAAGTTTTTATAGACAGTCTATAATATGTTGCTTGTAAGTGCTTTACTGGACTCCATTAACCAAGTTTGATGGATCAATAAGTGTGGTACATTTGAAATCAATGAATTAGAATAGCAACATTGAAGTACATTTTTGTTTCTTACAAATACAAAAGTGAAAACCCACTAAACTTATTAAAAGTGCATTTAACAATCAATTTTTTTTATAAGTATTTGTGTGTCATTTAACAATCAAAATCAAATTATTATGAACTTCTATCGGTAATTTTTATTGGCAACATTTTACAGATGTCAAAAGAAAATATTTTATAAGTCTAGGCGTGTTTTTTAATGATCAAAATAAATAATTTTGTTATGAATTGGAATAGAAACAAAGTAGTACAGTTTAATTTATTTTATTATAATATATATTCATGAAGTGTTTGAATGTATTATATTGAAAAGAATATGAATTAGCTAGCCCAACATTATCGTTTTAATAGATCGTATCTAGAAGCTGATGCTTTTAAATGTATTATTGAACTTGATTATCCAAGTTTGATGGAGTGAGAAGTTATGTCGATCTAGACAAAGCATTGGAATTTGTAATTTCCATGTTAAATATTGTTTGGTGTTTGAACGTATTACATTGAAAACAATGCTAATTAACTCCAATATAGTTTTAATATGCCAAATTAACTCCAATATAGTTTTAATAGGCCAAAACTAGAAGATATTGATTTTAAGTGCATTATTGGACTTGATTATCCAAGTTATGGGAGAAGTTATGTTAATATAAACAAATCATTGAAAGTTTAATATTTCATGGTGTCATGTAATTTGCATGAAGTATCGTCACATGAATACATTGCAATTTAAACAAAATTTTCATATTTGTACCAAATAATATAAAACTCCTCAAATAAATTTGAAGAGAATATTCAATATACAAAAAAAATTGAAAAATGTTTCTTCATGTATTAATTGGTCCTCCAAAGAACAAAATTACATGCATGAATAATCTCCACCTAATCTCATGTTATTCATTCAAGTAGTTCAAGGATAGCTTGTACACCATGTTTATTTATCTTGGCCTTCTTGCAATGTTCTTTCTTAGCCATCCATGCCCAAACTATGGTATCAATTGGAATAGATCCAAGCTCTATGTCATCAGGATTTGGTACCCTATATTCTTCTAATACTTTTCCATTGTATTTCCCTGAACCGAGCTTCCACCAATCAACTTTAACATGAAGAGTATCACTTTCATCATCTTGAAATATATTTGAGGTGGCTTTTGCCATACAAATCATCTCCCCTTCATCCTTGTTTCCTGATCTAACTAGAAACATATTTCCTTTCTGAACATCATTAATAGGGTTGAATGTTGTCTTTGGCTTATTACACTTGGGTCCAACATACATGGGTTCACCTGTCATAGTATCAAAATCGCCATCCATAATATTTGAGATTGCATGAAGCGCATTACGACCAACATCTGGAGTTTGCCTTGTGTTGGGCCAGAAATCCTCAGAAGATTAATCACTTGCATCCACTATTGTATGATCATTGTAATCTTCATATAAAGTATCAAGAACTCTTTCCCAATACTCTACCTTATTTTTCCATTCTGGTGTAACAATTGGCAAATCCTCACCACCCATTGTGTCTTTCCACATTTTTATGTATGATGTTATTCCTTCTTTTAGTTATTTTAAATAGATTTCATTCTCTTTGGGATGTAAGAAAGATGGCTTCCCTATGGGCAGTTTAGATCGACCTTCATTGTCTATATTCCATAACTCAACTGGTTCTGACCACTCAACATCTCTTATGGATTCTTTATACCTTAATACCGGAACATCATTGAGTACAAGAAATTGGAAGTACCGAACATTAAGATGTCCAACTAGTGCATTTTTTCCTTCCTTGATGTATCCATCAAGGAATCTTTTGAAGTCATACACCTTATCAATCAGTTTAGGTGGAAACACTCTTTTTTCTTCAATTTTGCAATATGTATCCATCATCTCAGGTAGAGAATATATATCTTTACTTTTCAAGATGGAAGACATTCTCCCATAGGTCCCATCTATGTCTTCATGGGTGTGTCCCATGAGCAAGAACCCAACCTCAATAGTGATGAAGACACCAAGTGTAGTGAGAAGTGATAGGAACATGAAAAGATAACGATTTTTATTATCACTTGCTGCATTATCTAATTGTAACAATAAATGTGGAGGAAGAGGTTTAAAATTGATATCTTGATTTTCTAATCTTCCATGAGATAAAAATTCATCCTTGTACACTCTACATTTTGAGTAAATAGAGGAGTCAAGTAATGCATTTGAAAGTGGGTTTCTTGAACTTCCACTCTCATAAAGAAGATCACCATACATATCAAGATGTGGGTCTTCAAGGTCCCTTAAGCACTTAGCAAGTGATGTAATGGTAAATTGTGATCCCATATGTACAAATGGTAGGGAGAAATGACCAAAACCTCCTGTCTTATGCCCATGTGTTAGGATACCTGTCAATGACAAACCCAAGTTTATTCCTACAATAGATTTTGATTTGACGCGTAGCCTTGGAATTGAAGTCTTTGTTTTATCCATTTTATCATGGATAATACTCAAATACTCCTTTGGAAACCTCTCTGACATGATTCTGTGGGCATAGTAGCAATGTCTTCCACACATAACGATCTTGTTATGTTTGTTCAATCTAGTGCATGCTGTTTCTTCCAACTCTTTTGTAGTTGCTGACTTCATTTGTGCTTTCAACACAATACATTCACTACATTTACTAAAG
>LPNX010805750.1:0-34836 GCA_001517045.1 Pseudotsuga menziesii | reverse complement strand
GAGGTAGGCCATGGCCATGGCTCTTTGACATGATAGTGTTTGAAACAAGTGAATTCAATACAAATTCCCTGATACCATTTTTGTCTTTGCATTCCATATCCCTTTTAGCATTTGCAATGGCATTCCTATCCACATGTTGAAGAGAATCTTGTTTACAACATTCATCTGCAGCCAAAAATCGTACTTCTTTCTCTTTATATATCTTGGTTTGACGTTTTGCAACTTTTTCTCTTATCATAGCTCGTTTAATCTTTTTATATGGCCTCGATGCATTAAGAACATTGACATGTTGATATTTTTTATTATAAAGATCCCCATACATTTGGTATAAAGGACTTATATCCTCTATAACATCCCATATCAGCATTTCCATGGGTGGCTCTTTGTACTTTTTCTTGACCCTTAACATCTCACCTATGCTGTCCACCAATTTATGTATTGGCCATCTAACCAATCCATGTATAGACTTATCCCCAATCTTTAATATTTCACAATACCCATGTATCTCTTCCACAAAAACACCAAAGTTATCTTCACCTAGTGTTTCACCCACAACCATGTCATCCTCATGGACATTAACTATCATTCCTTTGGCAATGCACACAATTTTTCCTATGAATCCATGTGTAAGAGAAACCCTTGTACATGTGAATGCAGCCCTATCTTGTGGAATATTTATGGGTTGATATTCACAATGAGGTTTCAAATCTATTTCTGGCCAAATCTCATAAAATTCTATTGCACCCCCTAGTGTTTCCTCAAATCCAGTTGGATGTGGTAAAGGAGCATCATTTTTTAACACCTCAATTATAACCACTATGCATCCTTTCTTTACAATCTTTCCATGAACCTTATTCCCAAGCTCTGTATTGAATATGGATCCCTCACCCACCTTCACTCCATGTTGTTAAAGATCTACTTTATCTCCAATAGAAAATGTTGAACAAACATTTGCACCTGTACACCAAACATAACAAACTTAGTATTTTATCAAAAAAAATTCAATAAACTATCAATAACTCTTAACACATGCTTTGGTATTTGATTTACCTATGGTGTGCCTCAAATCTATAGTCCTCCATGGATGTGTGTCCCCTTCATCAACATATTCCACAATCAAATGTTGTTGACTGACATCAATTATCAAAACCATAACATAACTTGCAACAACCCTTCCTCCACCATAATAAGTTCCAACTTCTGTAGATTCAACCTTTCCTAGCCCAATAACTTGAGCATTAACCAGGAGGTGAACATAGTCCCCTTTTGTGAAATTTATACTTTCCATTATCGCTCCTACAAATTTTGTAACACACAATTGAATTATAATTTGTAGTTAAGGTTAAACCATGTAAATTGTGCTCTTATATTTTAGGAAAAACACAATCTACAAAAAAATAATATACTTGTAATAGCTAAAAAGGGTATGGCATCGTTTTGTTGTGCAAATTAAACATTGTTCCCCACCATTTAGTTCCCACTGCCAAAAGGGACTTTACATATAAATTATGATGGAGCTACAAAGCGTAATCCAAACAAGATTGGTTATCAATGTATATAATCTTAATACAAACACAAAACTATTATTAGAAAAACTTGTAAAAATGTTTAAAAAATTTCCATACTTAAGAACTTGTAATAGTATTGAAGGTGGTTATTAAGTAGGTTGGAATTCAACCATGATTGATCATGCAAGTTTGTATAATCATGGAACTTGTAATAGTACTGAAGGAAGTTATTAAGTAGGTTTGAATCCAACCATGATTGATCATGCAAGTTTGTATAATCATGGCTCACTAACATTTATTTTTTGTATCAATTGTTCAAAGTAAATTCAAATTTCCTTGATTGGAGTCATCCCTATTTTAAGTACTCTCAAAAATAGTTATTTGGTGTCATCTAAAACTATATTGTGGACTAGTGAAGAATAACATCTATATGGAACTAGAGTAATACAAAATCTCAAGCAATGCTACTTGATGCCACTATTAGTATACTAATACATAGTAGAAGTTTGTGGAATTATAAGCGACTCCTAGCTTAATGACTACTAATACATAGCGACTACTAGCTTTCCTTCTAGCATAAGCACACATGCTTATGCTAGAAGAAAAGCTAGCACTCATTAGCTTTCCAGAAGAAAAACCCTGGGCATGGTGATTGGTGGTTGCTAGGTTATACCTTGGTCTTATGCCATGTGCTCTATTTTGAAATAAGCACATGGAACAAAATCAAGGAAAGCTAGTGACTCCTAGCTTTCATTCTAGCCTAAGCATTTCCTTGTAGCATAAGCACACATATTTATGCTAGAATGAAATCTAGTAGTCGCTAGCTTTCTAATAGAAAAACCCTGGGCATGGTGATTGGTGGTTGCTAGCTTATACCTTGAGCTTATGCCATGTGCTCTATTTTGAAAGAAACACATGGCACAAGATCAAAAAAAGCTAGCAACTACTAGATTTCTTTCTAACATAAGCATTTCCTTCTAGCATAAGCACACATGCTTATGCTAGAAGGAAAGTTATCAATTGCTAGCTTTCCAATAGAAAAACCATAGCCATGGTGATTGGTGGTTGCTAACTTATACTGTAATCTTGTGCCATGTCCTCTATTTTGAAATAAGCACATGGCACAAGATCAAGGAAAGCTAGCGACTGCTCGCTTTCCTTCTAACATAAGCATTTCCTTCTAGCATAAGCACACATGCTTATGCTAGAAGGAAAGCTAGTAGTCGCTAGCTTTCTAATAGAAAAACCTTGGTCATGGTGATTGGTGGTTGCTAGCTTATACCTAGATCTTGTGTCATGTACTCTATTTTGAAATAAGCACGTGGCACAAGATCAAGGAAAGCTAGCGACTGCTATCTTTCCTTCTAGCATAAGCACACATGCTTATGTTACTGGAAAGCTAGCAATCGCTAGCTTTCCGCTAACTTTCCAATAAAAAAACCCTGGGCATGGTGATTGGTGGTTGATAGGTTATACGTTGATATTCTGCCATGTGCTCTATTTTGAAAGAAGAACACGGAACAAGATCAAGGAAAGCTAGCATAAGCATTTCCATCTGGCATAACCACACATTCTTATGCTAGAATGAAAGTTATCAGTCGCTAGCTTTCCAATAGAAAAACCCTAGCCATGGTGATTGCTGGTTGCTAGCTTATACCTTGATCTTGTGCCATGCGCTCTATTTTGAAATAAGCACATGGTACAAGATCAAGGAAATCTAGCGACTGCTAGATTTCCTTCTAACATAACCATTTCCTTCTAGCATACGCACACATGCTTATGCTAGAAGAAAAGCTAGCAGTCGCTAGCTTTCCAATAGAAAAACCCTGGGCATGGTGATTGGTGATTAATAGCTTATACCTTGAGCTTGTTTCATGTACTCTATTTTAAAAAAATCACGTGGCACAAGATCAAGGAAAGCTAGCGACTGCCAGCTTTCCTTCCAGCATAAGAACACATGCTTATCCTACAAGGAAAGCTAGCATCCGCTAGCTTTCCAATAGAAAAAAACTCTGGCATGATGATTGGTGGTTGCTAGCTTATACCTTGATCTTGTGCCATGTGCTTATTAAGCAACAACTGTTAGATTTCCTTCTAGCATAAGCACACATTCTTATGCTAGAAGAAAAGCTAGCAGTCGCTAGTTTTCCAGTAGAAAAAACCTGGGCATGGTGATTGGTGGTTGCTGTCTTATACCTTGAGCTTGTGCCATGTGCTTTATTTTGAAATAAGCACATGGCATCAGATCAAGTAAAAGCTAGCGACTGCTAGCTTTTCTTCTGACATAAGCATTTCCTTCTAGGATAATAACACATACTTATGCTAGAAGGAAAGCTAGCAATTGCTAGCTTTCCAATAGAAAAATCATGTCCATGGTGATTGGTTGTTGCTAGCTTATACCTTGAGCTTGTGCCATGTGCTCTATTTTGAAATAAGAACATGGAAAAATATCAAAGAAAGCTAGCGACTGCTAGCTTTCCTTGTATCATAAGCATTTCCTTCTAGCATAAACACACATGCTTATGCTAGAAGAAAGCTAACAGTCCTTAGCTTTCCAATACAAAAAACCTGTCCATGGTGATTGGTGGTTGCTAGCTTATACTTTGAGCTTGTGTCATGTACTCTATTTTGAACGAATGCTACCTTTATTTGTCACTGACAATGACTCTAGCAAAAAAAATGAAAACAAACTCTTCGTCGAGCCATGATAATATTTAATAAGGCCCGAAATTTGACGACCAGTAGAAGGTTTATCCTTTCTTAAAACCTATATTTAACAACTAATGATAAAATTGACACATTAAGAGAGACATGCATGAAAAGTCTTCAACCACATATTTGATGTCTATGGATTTACAACTCCCATCAAAATTTTTAATACTAGTTGGAGGGTGTAGCCTATTATTACTAAATTTTTTAAGAAATTTTGAGAGGGCCACTAGCCCCAAAGAATGGATTTTTGTTAAAACTCTTAAGTGAATTCCCTTAGGAGCTGGGATAAGACCTTTTTAATCATTTAGGAATTTAAAAGAGGGTAGGAAATCAAGAGTTGATACCAGGCGCTGAAGGATAAAGATTCTTTATGCAAAACAGGTGGATTTCCATTAGATCTAAGGATATCAATGGTACTAGGAAATAACGCTACATTAATATGAACGAAATATAGTGAAGGTGAAGTGAGATAATCAAGCATGCATTATTGATATCAATGGTATGTAGAGACAATGTGCGGTGGAATTGGGCACCTGTTAAAAAAATCCCACTGGTCGTTGTCCTGAAACTACCATGGACACATGAGGAATTTTGATTGACAATGACCTAGAAGGGCCCTTTTCAACACCATCGAGATTGCATTCCATTACCACCTATGGAAACCTCCAATTCAAATTCTTTCTAAATTTCGACTGGATTTCTTGCTAAATTGGACCAAAACATCATCTAGTTAGAGAGTCCAATTTTATATATTTCTTAACCAATGGGGAAATTTTGAATTTTAATGTCATCTAGTGTATTTGAAGAAAAAATCCGGTGCCTAACATCGATGACCGACAGTCCTAGTACACCTTTGATCTTTACTCGTAGGGTATTTATAGTATTGACTTCTATATTCATCATTGTTTTTACCATTAGATATAAGGGTAGAGAATTCTTACCCTAGTCAACCCTGTATAAACATTTTTAACCTCCCAGTTGATAATTCACTCACTATGTACTCTTCATCCAAAATGAGGCTCCTTAAGCCATGATTTTAAGGTAACAAATATATTCATGACCATGAAGCCAATATCTTTTAACACTTATGTCACCTTCTTAGATGTACTCTCCACAATAAGAGAAGCTAAGTCCCTGGATATAGATGGCCAAGACCCATGCCACCCAAGGGAATCCAACTTAGCCATAGCTGTATGCCCTCATATAGTGTACCTCCCTGAGTTTCTAACCCGGTGTTCCATTGAATATTTGTGAAATAATAGAGCCATATTCTCTTCATATTACAACAAAATATTGTTTATAATAAGCTCGAGTGAAATTAAAAAATGTAGTGAATCCCTGACTTCCTATCCCTGCAAGAGTTAAATGAGCATATTTTTACAACAACCTATGAGTTTCTCAAACCCATGAAAAGAACCCATTATTTAACTTGACACCTAGAGAAAGGAATGCCAATCCCTATTTTTTATGCGCCCTATGATAAATGGTTTTCTCTGAGAACTTTGATAAGGTTATATCCTTGATCTACATCATCCTTGGATATGATAGAGATAACCTAGTTAACAAAACCATCCTAGGATTCCTATATAGCCTTACTCCTTCCTCTGGTGCCATGACCACTAGTTATGATTTTTGCAGATATTTAGCTGAAGCAATTCATTCTCAGTTTGATAATATCCATGGTATCTAACAATTTAGATACCCATCCTTCTTGTTCTACATGTTTTTATATCAGAATTTTGATAACTACAAAGGTTTGAACTTAAAAATCAATGTTGAAAGTGGAAAGAGACTCCATGTATATGAATAGACATACTTAGTTTTGAGGAATCCTGGAAATTCCAATTACATATAATTTTCCAACAAAGTGATGACTACTACCTATACCTTGATACATGACACTCTACCTCTAAGAACATTTCCAGAAAACAAGAAGTTTTTATAAATGAGTCCTATCATAATGGTGGGAGATTGGTTTTTGTATGAAGCTCATACTATAATAAGAGTTTTTTTATTTTGAAGAGGAACCCTACAAGTTTCTTGTATTCCTCACACCCATGATATTTGCAATGGAGTATAAAAGACAGAGGTTTATCTTTTATTAAGGGAATTTCTTATACTTCAAGCACCACAAGATTTTTTTTCTACCTAAGGAGTTGGGTCCCTTCCAAGCGAGGGTATTGAATTCCATAAAGTACACGGAGGAATACCTAAAGTAGCTAAAATTATAAAAAGAAGAGAAGGGATCATATGCCCCTAATTAGGTCATTTCTCAGTTAAGAGTAGCAAGAAAAACTCCCCTTACAACTATGTTCTAAATCCATAATGGGAGAGAATATCCAACTTGGAAAGATGGGAACTAGTGGAAATCCAAAACAATGCACATGAGAAAAACACCACATGTTCATCGATAGGACCCAAAAGAGGAGCTGAATATATACAGACTGACATGGAATTTGATGGAGATGAGTAGGTACCATAGAATAAGAAACCCAAGACATAAGAAAGAAAGGAGATAGAGAAAGCATCGACATAAAAGAATGACACTAATGAAATACACAAGGAGCTAACTCAGATAATGAATAGACCATCAACGAAAAAATATGTTTAAATTGACACCTTCATACATTACCTCTCTATGGAGTTTTTGATTCCTCAACATCTACACAAATCAACCTCTGTACCTACAACACTTGTTAAATCCAATCTTCCAATAAAATACATGAGTATAAGGATCCGAGCCAAATATTTTGTCAAATATCTCAGAAAGAAAGTGGAGCATGTAGAAAAGAAGTTCTTGATAGTGGCATACCATAAGAATGACACCCTAAGAATTTCAATCCTGGAGCCAAAAGTTCCCATGCTAACAATCTTTGCTAATTGGAGGGATAATCAATATGAAGTAGATTTCAAACATTTTGGGAAGCTGGATAGATCATACTTGTTTAGGAAATAAAGTGATATGGTGTGCAAAGAAGTAGTGTAGTTAGGTGCCACATAGAGGAAGATGAGATTAGCCTTAAATAAGTCGAGCAGTTGTTGAAGCCTGAGAGAGTAACAACCAAAGATAAGATGGTAACCATTAAAGAGCTAGAGAACACAATTGTGTCTTTAGGGGTAGATCCAATAGACACCTCTCATTCAATAGTAGTATTAAAGAAGAAGGATAATGAGATAACGCATCTGAGGAAACAACAAAAAATTCATGTAGTTTAACCAATTTAGACTCATGATCTTGCTAAATCACAAGAAGAAAATGATTATTTCTACCAAAGCATGATGAAATTCAAGGGCTTGTTAGAGTAGTATCAAAATATGATAAATGAATTGAAAATGCATATATCTTCTATAAAGATGCAAAATACTTCCTTGGGTCATGATCCTAATTCCCAAGCATCATTTTCCAAAATACCTGAAGAAAATCATCTACAGTAGAGACAAAAACATACTACAAGAGAGCTTGAAAATAAAGCTATAGCTTAGGAGGTAATAGATGTAATGGAAGAAGGCACCCTAGAGCAACATCCAGATAGTAGTGACAGTAGGATTAAAGAATCAGAATGTGAGGTGAGTCAGAAGGATGAACAAATTGTGGACTTAGAAGGCAAAGTCAGTAAAAAAAAGATAAAATCGAGGACTTGGAAACTGATGTAAATGATATTAAAATTCAAATCATTATGCTAAAATTAGATTTTTTAAGGAGAGTATTTTCTTAGAAGGGGAAACAAATATTTGTGCACTAGTACAAGTGATCAATTTTGCCACGGCAAAATGTGGCAATATCCACGGAAAATCATGGATATTGCCACGTCTAAGTGTTTCTTTTCCCATGGAAAAAATTTCGTCGCAATAGAGACGACCCCTAATTTGCGTCGCAAGAGCGACAATGTTCTATATTTCGTTAGATGTCTAAGCTGTCGCTATATCCACGCCTGGTTGTCTCTGTATCCATGCCCGGCCATCTCTATATCCACGCCGGTTAGCCGCTATATCCATGCCTTGTCGTCGCTGTATCCATGCCTTGCCGTCGCTATATCCACGCTTTGTATAAGTTAAAAAAAAAATACAAACCCCAATAATTGTGACGAGTAGACTAGGTAAAGTTCCTGTGATTTTTCCTTCTTCATTGATCTGGAGATCCGCATTCCCTCTACTTTTAGCTATGCTACCCTCCTAAGGTTTTGCCTGTAATATTATATTGATAAAAGGAATTTGGATAGCTAACAGGAACTCTATTCAATTACATTCAACGGATTAAAATAAAGAGGTGATCATAATTATGTTAAACCTTTATTTCATTTTTTAATTCATAACAGCAATAGAGATAATATTCTGATATGATTTCATATCATGGATATTACAACTTCATAAGAAAGTATTGAACCAAGACTATTATCAAATTACAATGTTGAGTCTGGTGGCATGAAAATAACCCATTATAATTTATATGTTTCTCATGGAAAGGGATATAATCTTGTCAGAATGTCATTTATAGTTATGCCAACAAACCCTGGATGGTACAATTCCCTAATTCTACTAAAAATATGGCTTGGATAATTGCTTCACTCGAATGACAAGAGTTATGTTAATCCCACTCTGCATCCCAACTGCCCAAGCTATGTGAGACAAAGTCCAAAGTTTCCCAGGCATAAAGAAAGAGGCCATTAACGGGTGGGTCAAAGAGGTAACTCAAGGAACTCCAAGTAAACTGAAGACTCTATTCAACTTCACAAACTTCAAATATCAATTATGCATTAAAACAAAAACCATTACCCTCAAACTAAGACATGAAAACAATCACTATAGTACAAAAGCTGGTACATGATTTGTTTGCAAAAGTAAATACAAAAGAAATATATTGAAAGATAACCTAGATTCAATAACTCTACCATGTCAATTGTTCTTCTACAACATGCGACAAAATGCAATGGACAAAACACAAAAATAAGTTTTCCATCAGTTCATAAATAAATAAATAAAGGCGGAAAAAAGTGAATTACAAGTCAAATAATTCTCTACATGTCTACAGTTTTACCACCATGTGTCAACTACTAAAACTGCATGTCGCTTGTTGGGAAAACAAAATTGGCATACAATTAATGAAATAGCTCAATTTTCTAGCCACACAAACCCACAAACAATTAATACATAGCTAACTCTAAACATAAATATACTAATTCATATAATAATGATGACATTTGTATGTGCAATAATCAATATAATATCAACACGTTGTTATTTGGAAACAAAAGACAAGTGTAAGGACGAGTGTCTCTTCATGATGCTTTCATGGTTGTTCACTCAATTAGAAGAGCGCTCTAGAATATTGGAAACAATGTCTTCACCTATATCACCTTCACCTCTAGTGACCATCTTAAGAGTGTTATGCAACTTTCATCTAAGTTGATTGTCTTAAAAACTGTCACAAAATAATTGAAACCACTCATCAATAGCCTTTTTAGACTTACTTGAGGTGTCTGCAGAATTGTTTTTTTTGTTATTTGAAGGCAATGGTTTAGCATATGGGTCCAATTAAGGAGCATATTTTGCAACTAGAGTGTTTGGGGGCATATACATGCTTCATAATATCTATGTAGCTTCTTTATGGATTTCCTTATGCTACTCAGGATCAAACTTCGGATCTAGGGGGGGCTTAGAGGTAAGGGAAAAGGTCATTCGTAAAGCAAGGCCCTCTTGGGTATGTGCTTAGTTGTGTCTTCAACAACTATAAGGGTTTTTTTACCAATGTCATGAGTTACTCAAAGGCATAAGTCACGAAAATGATACTAGCCTCAACATGGATACGTATCAAAGAGAAATTCATAACATATCCAAAATCCATTTTACATATCCGAAACCCATTTTATTAGGCTTAGGATGGGAAAACAAAAAAGTAGAGAACAACATTGCAATGTTGGAATGAAAGTACTGGGAAATCGCTAGTACAAGCCCGAGCCGATAGGAGGATCTTTTGGTTTATTCTAGTGGGGATTTAAAAACTCAGCTCCTGCACCATTTTTGCATTTGGCTCCATCGTTCCCACAAATATGATTCCCTGAATGATCATTGAGATGCCATCGATCTATGCTTACCATCAACTTCTGTGATGTCCATCATGGAGTAGTGGATATCATTGGTGAGGAGTATATCCTTCGTGGTATGATCCCAATTGCACTTGTCAATTTATGTATCAGACATCGGATAGGAGGAATAGGTTGAGCGCTGCATTCGTAATTGTGTATACAAGATATGTAATTGCCATAAACAGGGAGATAAATAACACTCTCTCATTGGATTGGCCTTCATAATCGAATATACAAAGGTATGTGCATCAACTATATTGTTTACCTCGTATATTGACATAGTTTACCATGTACCTCTAAATTGGGATACAATACTCCTATTGTGCACTAATAGCTGCCAGAAAACTAAACCACCATGCACGAAAGTTGTTTTCTTATATTCCACAGATGTAGTAGAAGCATACGTAGCCATAATATATCCATCGTTATCAACAACATTGAAGTAAGCATCACCTATAATAGCATCAATAGTATAACTAATTTAGGTAACATCATATTGGGTTGGAAAATATTAAGCAGTTGATTATGTGGTTGGTTAAGCATATAAGGATATCCATCGGCGTTTCTGTTAGTGAAAAATCATAATCACCAATCATCCAAAACATTTTATCATCATCCAAGATCACTTGACTGCTCCAAAACAATTCATTGACTGAATTCTTCTTCATCGCAGTTGTGTTTGACTGAGGAAAATTCGTGGCTAGGTTTTTATTCTTTATCTCTTCCCTAGTGTGGCAGCTCCAAGCCTGCTAGGATTCTTCCTTCACATCACATAGCAGTTCACGGTGGAGGGTAGTCTCAGTGGTGAGGAGCAGTAGCATCAGAGCTGTTACAGCTCACGGTCAAGGCTTGTTACAGCAGCAGCAGCTCTTGGTGGTGAGAGCAGAGCTCATGGTGGGGGCTATCTACAGCAGTAGTAGCTCATGGTGGTGGGACCAAAGCTCACCGTGTGGATTCTGAGGTAGCAGCAGCAGGCTGCCAAGGTAGAAGCAGCCCACGACGGTAGCAGCAGGCTGCCAACAGCCTTCACTAAGGTGGCAGCAGGTACAGGGAGGTGCAGTATATTAGTAGTGATAAATAATGAGAAGAATGCAACTATGTATTTTCCATAGTTGCAGCCTTCAATCACATTCTTCATTCCACAGCATATTGGTTATCAAATTTTGAAGTAAAATCAGACATCCATATCTGATCCATTAAACAATAAAAAAATGAATAGGCCCAACTGCTTATGTCCATCGGGGCTAATTAGTTAAGCCAGGTTAACATCTTAGCTGATAGATAGGTTTTATTCCCAGGAACAGTGATGAATATGATTTCAATTTTGCCTATGGGCATCCATCACAGACCAATGCATTCTTCAATTTTAAATCAAAAGAAAAAACAGAACTCCATGCTACAGCATATTGTTTATCAATTTTTGAAGTAAAAACAGATGTCCAGATCTGATCCATTAAGCAAAAATAAGAAAAGGACCACCTCTTTATTTCCCTGGGATCTAAGTGGCTAAACCATGTTGCTAACTTAGCTGATAACCATATTTGATTCCTAAGAACATTGATGTATATGATTTCAAATTTTCCTACAGGTAGTACCCATAGAGTTGTAAGTAATAGTGCTATGCAAAAATTTAGGAAAATTAGACGACAACAGTATTATGTTTTGATTCAACATTAAAGTGGGAAGCATCCTAGAATAGTAACTAGCATGGTCAATGAGATCGATACAATTAGGCATGTGTACTAGAAGCTGGAAGACAATCATGCCCTGAAAGTCAATCCAAAAATAGCAGGTAAAGGTGGTACAAGCTACAACACTAAAGACAAATCACTGTCATATGGAGAATGAATTAGAGTAAACTTGAATCATGGTGTGCAGCATGGTACCCTAATTCAGGCTTGAAGCTGTGCCTAGCAAGGGAATTTGGAACTTTGAAATCGAGATGGCTCCTTGCCTTCCTCAGGTGAATTCAGTAGTCACAGTTAAATTAGGATATGCGGCTTTGACTGAAGAGGATTTTGTTGGAGTTAACTTGTTAAGTGCTGGTGGTGTAGAGTCTTAAGGAAATTGCCAGGCCCCCTCAAAGAAAATATAATTTTATGGCTTGTCTTGGCAAACAAAGTTTTAACACGGGATAACAGTTTAAAGTGCAGATGGACAGGCCCAAACAGGTGTAGACTTTGTGAGCACGATGCGAAATCAGTCTTTTATCTTTTTTGTGGCATGTAGTTACACCAGGGAAGTTTGGAAGGATGTTGATTTGGAGTTTAAGGTGAAGGCTAGCTGGAACAAACAATCAATTGAAGGATGTTTACATGAG
Organism: Pseudotsuga menziesii; assembly: GCA_001517045.1. Taxonomy (NCBI): domain Eukaryota; kingdom Viridiplantae; phylum Streptophyta; class Pinopsida; order Pinales; family Pinaceae; genus Pseudotsuga; species Pseudotsuga menziesii. The sequence continues at coordinate 22,213 of LPNX010805750.1, read as the reverse complement.
TGTATTATGGATGGGGTCATTAAAAACTTAAAAGCATTACCATGTCAATTCATGTACTGGACATGGTAGTCTCATATTATGAAAATATTGTATTGACCAACATGTTCATGTTAGCAATCGATGAGGCAATGTTGCAAGCCCTAATGAGCTCAACTAAGCACCATCCTTAATGGTTGATGAGCACCTAGGTGTCTAATGAATGAAATTTTGCACTATGAATTATGTCACTAAACAACAAGTTCCAAAACATAAGCTCAAACTATAATATCAGAACACAAATATTTGGATACAATTTTCATAAAATAACCTCCAAATGAAAACAAATACAAATACACTACATTTATCAAGAAGCTTATATATAATAGAGTCCAACAAGCTTGAGATAGTCTTATTATTGTATTAGCTAGAAATAAGTTGATGAGCCATTTTATTCAGTTTATTTGGCCTAAAAAACATACTGAATTATATTTGAAAAATAATTTCCTTCCAGCTAGAAAAACACCACACTATGACATGGAAAACCATGCAAACAATACCTAAGATTAGAAAACACAAGGCAGAAACAACTAGACATAAAACGCTAATCATCCCTAGCATATGGTCTAATAGCAAAAGTTGCAACTTGCCATGATAATGTTCCGGGTTCAAACCCAACAGGCACAACCCCTGCGATAATGCAGATGAGCACATCTTTCAGCACTGTGGCTGTGGTCATGTAGTAATATTGTTTTTGTCATAATGTGGAGATGGTGTTAATAATGGGACTCATGCTAACATGGCCTTCGCCAATGGGATAAAATTAGGGTAAAACTGATGAAAAATAAACCACTTGGTGGAGGGTCTTCTGGATGTAAAATTTTATAGTCTAAAGAGTTATGTACCTACTCCAATCACGAGGAATTTACTGATGAAAGAAAAAGAAGAAAGAAGCTCCACGGAAGCTAAACACACAAGACATTCCATCACAAGAAATGAAGATAACTGAATAATGAAGCATCCTTGACCTCTTGTGCTCCATTTGGTAATAGATATTAAAGAGGAAAGATTCAGACAATCTCAATAAGCTATTGCACGAATCCAAACTAGTTATTCTGCTTAGAATTAACACACAGAGAGGCAATGTGGAGCAGAGCACAAAGGCTCACTCTCATACACAAAGGAAAGGCCAAAACCAATTCAATTATTGATAGAGGAGTAGTTACAATAAATAGATAACAATCATCATAATGAAACAGATCTTAGATCCAATAAAAGTGGATCTCAAACCAAACCTGCTAAACATAGTAAATACACATCAACCCAATCCCTACAAATCTGCCTATCATTTCTACATTATTCCAACATACCCCCTTAATGTAGAAATGGATTTTCTACAACACCTAATTTCTGCCTAAGGATTTCAAAGTGAATTTTGCCAATGGGTTTTGTTAATATATCAGCAACATTATCACTTGTGTTACAATACATAAGTTTAATTTCCTTAGATTCAATCTTTTCTCTAACAAAGTGATGTTGCAGCTCAATGTGTTTTGTCCTTGCATGATAAACTGGGTTGTGTGCCAGCTTGACTGCACTTTGATTGTCACAATGTAATTTTGTGGGTTCTGCTTGCTTTTCTCAAACATCTTCAAGAATCCTCCTCAACCAAACAGCTTCACATGTAGCACTAGACATGGCTTTATATTCAGCTTCTGTATATGATAGAGAAACAGTTGGTTGTTTCTTGCTGCTCCATGCTACGACCCAGGATCCAATGTTGAATGCATATCTTGTAGTAGACCTTCTGTCATCAACGTTTCCTGCCCAATCAGAGTCAGAAAATCCTGCCAATTGAACATCAAACTTATCAGTATATAAAAGACCAAAGTTCATTGTCCCTTTCAGATATCTAAGGACCTTCTTTCCAGCCTTCCAATGGCTTTCATTTGGCTTAGCCATGAATTGACTAAGAATGCTGACTGCATATGATATATCTGGCCTTGTAGTAGTGAGATAATTCAGACTTCCCAGCAACTGTCTATACAAAGAACCATCTGCATCTTTCGTTCCATCTTGACTGCATAGCTTCACATTCTGTTCTAAAGGAATTACTGATTCTTTGCAATCACTCATATGGAATCTGTTTAATATTTCATTCACATACTTACTTTGAGTGATCATTTTTTTGCCAGATTCTTTCCATACTTCAAGTCCCAAGCAATAGTGAAGTTCACCAAGGTCTTTCATTTCAAATTCTAGTGACAACTGATTTTTGATTTCTGCAATCAACTTACATGCATTTCCTGTGATAATGAGATCATCAACATATAAAGATATTAAGCAAACATTTTCTTCCTTATCTTTCTTCACATAAAGGTTAGGATCACTCTTGCTTTTCGCAAATCCTTTCTGATTAAAGAAGGTATCAATCTTTATATACCATGACCTAGGAGCCTGTTTCAATCCATAGATAGCTTTCTTTAACTTACATACAAGGTGCTCCTGTCCTTTCTGTACAAAGCCTTCAGGTTGGACAAAGTACACTTCTTCTTTTAGTTCACCATTTAAGAAAGCAGATTTTACATCTAATTGATGGATCTTCCAATTATGAGTTGTAGCTAATGCAACCAAAATTCTAATTGTATTTAGTTTTGCTACTGGTGCAAAAGTTTCCTCAAAGTCAATTCCCTCCTGTTGAGCATAACCTTTGGAAACTAGTCTTGCTTTAAATCTGTCAATACTACCATCTGATTTAAGATTATGTTTAAATAGCCATTTACATCCTATGGGTGTTTTGTTCTCTGGTAATTCTGTTAATTCCCAAGTTTGATTCTTCATAACAGAGTTATATTCTTTATTCATAGCTTCAACCCATTCTTCTTTATCTTTGGCTTGTTTATAATTCATTGGTTCATTCATTGCATTGGACATTAAAGCATAGTCATCATACCTTGAAGGAGGACGAATCTATCTTGATGACCTTCTTAGTCCTACATTACCTGTAGGGGTACCATCCATTATCCTTCTGCTTTCTGTTGTATCTTCATTTGAACTGATAGAAGTGCTCATGTTGTTTCTGCTATTTTGACTGTGGCTGGTGCTACTTCCATTGCTTCTGCTACTCTGTTCCTGCTCCTTTTCTTGTGGCTCTTCCACTTCCTGCTGCTGAATGATGGAATTTAATTTCACATATTCATTAGTAGAATTGTGTCCTTGGCCATATTTATCACTTGTATCTGCATTTTCATGGAACACTACATCTCTGCTTGCAATTAACTTATGAGAGCTAGGGTGAAATAGCTTATAAGCTTTATGATCATTGTGATATCCAACAAAGATACATTCAAAGGATTTAGCATCTAGTTTCCTTCTATCATCTTTTGGTATATGTGCAAAAGCTTTACAACCAAAAATTCGTAGATGCTTAACTTCAGGTTTATATCCATAAAGGACCTCAAATGGTGTTTGCAGATTTGATTTCTTTGTTGGACTTCTATTTTTCAAATATACAGCAGTATTAACAGCTTCAGCCCAAAAACCATTCGACATGTTCTTACCTTGGAGCATACTGCGAGCACATTCAACTAGTGTCCTATTCTTTCGCTCAGCTACTCCATTTTGCTGAGGAGTGTGGGATACTGTGAATTGTTCCTGGATTCCATTCTCCTTACAGTATTTCTTGAAAGCTCCAGACACGTACTCCCCTCCATTGTCAGATTTGAGAAATTTAATGCATTTTCCTGTCTGCTTTTCAACCATCATTCTGAACTCCTTGAAATATTTGAAGACATCTCATTTTCTTCTTATAAAATAGACCCATGTGTATCTAGATCTATCATCAATAAATGTTAGAAAATATGATGCACCTCCTAATGATCTAGTCTGCATAGGTCCGCATACATCTGTATGGATTAATTCAAGGAGATCAGTTTGTTTCTTCTCTTGATGTATTGGGAATGCATCTTGGTGCTGTTTTCCAAGTGCACAAGCACTACATTCTAAATGCACATTCTTTATAACAGGTAGACCTTCAACCATAAATTTGTTCCGAAGCAGCATAAGATCATGATGATTAATGTGTCCATACCTTTGATGCCAGAGTTCCTCTGTAGTGATGATGGTGGATTCCAATGCTTGATGACTGTCTTTGCACACATCCAGCTTATATAGTCCTCCACACCTTGAACCTGTAGCAACAGTCTTGTAGTGGTCTCGAATGTCCTTAATATGACATTGGTACTTGCCAAACTCTACCTTAAGGTCATGTTCAGTTATGGTTGAAACATAAATAAGGTTCTTTTTAATACGAGGAACATACATAACATTATGTATCTGTTTCAATTCACCATTAGATAATTTCACCTTTACTTTTCCATAACCTTGAACTTTGAGTGACCTATTATCACCTAAATAGATGTGAGTGTCATTAAGATTCTCATTATATTATTCGAACCATTCTCTCCTACAAGACATATGTGCAGATGCACCTGAATCTATGAACCATGCATTCTTATCATTTGTCTCAGCAGACAAAGCATCCTCAAAAATAAATAATCTCAGATTTCTAAATTCATTTTCAGGAGTGTCTGTGTTTGCAAAATTCCCATTATGATTTGCATTGTGATTTCCATTGTAGCTTCTACCTCTATAATATTTCTTCTGATAATGATTTCTATTGAGGTGTCTTGGTTTGTCCCAATAATGACCATCTACATTATTTCTAGAATGATCAGTCTGAACCATACCTTTATGTTTTGAGTGAAATTTGCCTCTGTCTTCATTCCATGATCTGTCTCTATCTCCATGCCACTGTTTGCCTCTATCTCGGTTCCATGAGCTATATTTGTCTCCATTCCATGGCCTACCCCATGGTTTGCCTCTATGCATATATCGACCTCTTGCCATCAGTGCGAGATCAAAACCTTGAGCCTCGAGATCATAAGTTTTCATCCTCTCTTCTTCTTGAAGCAGAATACCTGTGAGTTCTTCAAAATTTGGGGGTTTTTCTCTTGCTGCAAGTGCAGGATCTGCAGGCTTCAATTCAGAGCCATTCACAATCATCCAGCCACCGAATAATTCAAGAACAGTCTGCAACTTGAATTTCTAGTTGACATAATTCTCTCCATTTAATTTAGAGGCTTCATTGATGTATGTATCAGCCAGTTGCTGTTGAGCGCCGGCAGCCATTTCACTTAATCTGAGAATTAAAAAAAGAATCAATCAGTAAAAAAAATTCACCTTTCTCAGCTATTCTGGAGCAACCTCTTCATGAGCTTTCTCAGCTTTCACACCCCAGCTACAGATCCCTCTATCTCTTCACGGCAGAAAGTAGCAGAATCAGAGCTCTACACAGGTCTTTACGGCTGCAAACTTTGACGCGATCCCAAATTAACACAAACAGAGACAGTGTGGAGCTGAGCAAGGATCTCCTCGATCACAGGTCGGCCTTCTTTAGGCATCTATCTGTAACAGCTCGGCGCTCAGTATTTCCCCAGGTTTGGCGTCGATCAAAATAAGGAAGGCGCGTTTCTATCCAATTGGGTGTCTCTCTCCGATTGGGCGCCGATCAAAATAAAATCGGCGTCTCTCTCCAATTGCAGAAATCGCTGATCTCCAGAGTCACAGGATGGCAGCGATCTCAATTCTTCTATGGCAGCAAGATCACTAGAAGTATATGGCAGCGATCCAATGGGAAGCCCCACACGGCTCTCTCTTCCACCCACAGCAAAAATTTATGATAGTGTTTCAATCCACAGTAGCAACTCCTTCAACAATCGACAATTACTGGCAGGGTTTTACCTTCACGATCTCCGGCAGTGAACAAATTTCTGCAAACAAGTAAGTGATTGGGCAACGATCCAATCCGTTCAAGGCGGATAGCGGTCTCTCACCAATTTTGCAGACGGGCAAGGAGCTCCTCCACGATCCGCTCTTTACACCATCTATTCTTCTTCAATGAGCTCCCACGCTGCAGCTGGGCGGCGTTCTCTTCAGATGGTGGTAGCCAGCTCTTAAGCGATATAGATCAGCAATCTTCACGTATCAATTACTTGCAGCGATCACGCTCACCAGGCTCTCCAACAATGTGCAGAATGGAATCCCTGCTTACCACGCTCACCAAGCTCTGATACCAAATTAACACACAGAGAGGCAATGTGGAGCAGAGCACAAAGGCTCGCTCTCATACACAAAGGAAAGGCCAAAACCAATTCAATTATTGATAGAGGAGTAGTTACAATAAATAGATAACAATCATCATAATGAAACAGATCTTAGATCCAATAAAAGTGGATCTCAAATCAAACCTGCTAAACATAGTAAATACACATCAACCCAATCCCTACAAATCTGCCTATCATTTCTACATTATTCCAACACTTAGGTTCTTTGAGATCTACGAACTGAATATGACCTCTTCAATTAAAATCAAAAGTTCAAAAAAATATGAATTTATTCATAATTTAACAAAATATTTGATCAAGGATGTTAAGTTTTCATGATCAGGCCTCAAGAGAGTAAGAAGAATCCATCCACATACCTTTGGTTCCTTCCTATTTTTGTCGAGCTTCTCCTGCTTGGCCTTGGCACACTGTTCCTCAGCCAAGAGTGTCATTCGCCTTGCAGTTTTTGCATGTGGGTTGAGCTTCAGAAGAGCACCCAAGTTATTAAGTAGATTCTTCTTGAGCGGCTTACGGTGGATTTCCCTGTTGATGGGTTTCACAACAGACTCAATTTCATCAGAATTCACAATCCTTGCCAGGTCGGAATTAACCATCTTTGCATGAGGTAGAACATATCCCTTCTTCTACAGGGAATCCTTCTCAAAGCGTCCAAAAGTGCTATCAAGCTTCTCAAAAGAAAACTTCGTCCAAATAATAAAACGACCCAAATTCCCATTGGGTGCAAGCTTCAGCAAAATCAATCTATCGACACAAGCAATCTCCACACCCAGAATATTCCTAGAAGCCTTAACAAGCTTGGCCCCTTCAGTGGCATAAACAATCAGAGGACCCTTGCGTGAAATGTAACGTCCGTTCCTCATCTTACCCTTACCGGCACGAATACTGCAACTCTTCTTAGCCTTTTCCACATCAGCAAAAGCCCCCACATTCTTCAAAACCTTCAGAGCAGCGGATGTTTTCTCAACTCCTTCGACACCATCACTGAGAACGAGAGGCAGCTCTGGGACGGACTCGATCCTGTGACCTCGGGCCATGACGAGGGCAGGGATGGCAGAGGCAGCCAGGGCAGATACCACTGCGTGTCTTTTCTGGTTTAAGTTAATTTTCCGATGCCATTTTCACCAGATTTTCATGGGGGGGAACATCCGGCCGCCACGGCACATATTACCGAAGGATCCCTGGCCGGCTCTATGCATTCCGCCTCCAGCGACACGGGGGATTTGGGAAACCACTCGCCCTATTCCCCATGACTCTACGGAAGTCTGATGACTAGACTTCTTGCTAACGGCATAGGGTTCGCGTTTATTTTTTTCCATGTTTGCATGCACAAATTCTACAATGTCGGGCCTGATGCATGCCTTCAGCATGTCCCGAAGGGGAACGGTGTCCCTGCTCCCTTCTGTGCCTTCACTTTCCACATTCAGCATTGAGACTAGAGGACGAGCTGCTGCGGTGGCTGCCATTGATGCTTTGCTACTGTTAATAGTGAATGAAAACCTACCTACGATGGAAGCCTCCTCCTATCTGAAACCCTCGGAAGATACAAATGGAGGGAAGAGAGGATAGTAGTCAAATTTTGAAATTCGAATAAGCCCGGGCACTTAAAAGTCCAACTTTGAAGTTTATCCACTTCTTTCCCTCAAATAATATTTGAGGTTTCTATTGTGACCTTTTTTTTTAAATATATGTGATTTTGTCAAAGGAAAGGATATGGTGGTATATGGTGGTATGTTGGTGTGCAACATGGATATCATTTTATCAACTTAGGTTTAATGAGGCATGTTTTGTTTGGATGTCGCGTTAACACAAGAAAGTGGTTATGGATGAAATTTGAAATAATTTTAGTTGTCAAATTTAAATTTAAGAATTTAGATAATTTTGTTAATGGTGATGAACATTTAATTCTTAATTCTTTGATAGTGGGTTTCCGTAAATATTTGTTGATTTGTTTTTTTAATGATTTGCCCAAATTTTAGGAAATCAAAATATTTTACTTTAAACATCATCTAAATCATCCATAAACTATATAAAATCCTTACAAACTTGAATATTATTACAAAATTATTGCTAAACATTTTATGGTTGGAAATTTAAGAATTAATAAGATCCATGAAGTTTTAACATTAAAAAAAAATTTATGGATCCTTAAAATTTTCTTATTCAATATAAATATGAATGTTAATTTGTTAAAACATTGAAATATAGTTTATATTGATTACATTTACATTCAACATTGAAATTGAAATCTGATAACTTATTTGTTGACTGTATTTGTTTGTTGGGTCATGGTTGGGCCATGGCTAATTCATTTCAAATGACAAGTCACAAATATGAAAAAAAAATGAGTGATGTCAATGAGTCAATTCCATATTGATTGATTGATTGTAGGTTAGTGGAGTGGAGCTATCGTCACTACAAAATGGGTTATCCAATATATTACAAGTTTATCCTTGAATTCTATGTAAGAATATTAGCATTCTATCTAATTGGTTTAAGGAATTTTTACATTCCCATGATGTTGTCAAGTCCAAATGTATCTAATGAATAACATCACACCCTATATATATAATGAAATCAATGTGTTCGTCCAAATATTTGTCAATTTCAACAACTACAAAAACATATCACCAACATGAAGTTCCAATTAACTTTAGTGACTAGTATCAATGCCATGTGTATCTTCATCTCTAAGTTAATATAAAAGTTACTCGAGAATCCAATATTATTTTTTTAGAGCATTTTCATTCTCTCTAGCTTTTGAGGGCAAAGCCAAGATTATTGTTTTAATGTCATCTCCATTGTCTCTTATGTTGGGAATCAGCCAATACCAACAAGCATGCTTACTTATATTGCTATTGAAGGGAACATGTACAAGTCCAAGGGGGCAATGTGAAAAAAAGAAAACTAATCACCTCCAAGCACCATAATAAGGCCTTCCAATGAACCAAAGGAAATCCCAAACCCCACATAAACTACCCAATTCAAAAAACTAAAGCAAGAATTAAAGGTGTGTTCCGCAAACCTTGACAAATTCGAAGTTGAAACCAATGGTGTGCATTGCTCCCCAGCCTTTTCAAATCACAATAGTAATTATCCCACCTTCTTCATAGTAAACGAGCCTTGTGCATTCGTAATGAAGTGATAGTAGGAGGGATGGTATGTGAGAAGATTTCCTGATACGGTGCCGTCACTATAGCGACGGTCAGGCGTGGATACAACGACATCCAAGGCTTTAGGCATGGATACAACGATGGCTAAGAGTCCCAGTGTGGATACAGTGATGGCTAGGCATGGATACAGCGACGCCCCATTCCTGTTACATCGGATTTTACACCAAAAAATAAGAAACGTGGAAAACCTCCGTGGAAAAATCCGCGCTTTTGTACTAGTGGTGGGATAAAATAACATAACTATTCATGAAAAGTGGTATCATTATGATGTGGTCTACTATGAGTTAGAAATGGATACAATAGCCCAAGTGCAAGTTAGAAGAGTAGAAAAAGAGTTGCGAGAGATTCCTATCAATCTTTTTATTACAAGGCGATGATCACTAGTTGAAATCATTGTATAGGGAGTACTCAAATCCTTTCCTTTCTGTCGGCATACTCTGTCCAGAACTGAAATATGTTATTTTTGCTTTGATCTAAAAACTTTCTTCCACAGGGCTGATTGATTTCTTATGCAGATTGAATATTTGTTGAACATATATATAGAATATTCAATTTTCTCGAGCACACTGGGAAATAAAAAGATTTAGAGCATCTTCTTTAGGTTTGGAGATTGCTATCAAAATAATAATGCAATGATCAAACTAACTTGCAAAATCAGATCGTTATAAGCCCAAAATTTATCTTGTAAGACCAAGACTATATTTGTGAATGGTTGCTATGGATGTTTCCTTTTTCCTGCATGTTGAGAATATCATTACCAGGCTTTAAGAGTTTGTATTTTTATTGGAACTCAGACCCCACATTATTACATTCAATTCAACGTAGTGACTACGTTTATTTTCAAATTAAATAATTAGTAGACATATTTTCTTTCGTTTGTACTGCCAATCTGCTAGAAGACCGACCACTGCTCACTGATTCCTGGGTCCATTCCTGGTCAAAAAACTAAAGAGATTGAGCTGTATTGGAAGATGAGAAACCTAAGTACTATACTTCCTTGAAGCCTGTACCAAGTCGCTTAAGTAGTCCTAGTCCCCTTGTTACAATTATGTTTGAAATTCATGCAGGCAAGCATTCTTTGACATTGGTGTTCGTGGAAACAAAAAAGGGATCTGATTCATTGGAATACTGGTTGTGTTCCAATAGGTTTCCACTGTTCTAGCAACCAGTATTCATGGAGACAGAAGCCAAAGGAGTGTTAGAAAACATTGAGGTCTTTCAAGATTGGGCTCACTCCTATTCTTATTGCTACAGATGTTGTTGCTCGTGGCCTTGATTTTCCACAAGTTGCTCATGTTCTTAGTTTTGATTTTCCAAATGACATTGATGATTATGTGCATCGCATAGGGCATATAGGTCATGATTTGTTTATTTCCTTCCTCCATGAAGGTAATTTTAATATAGCTAAGTCTCTTGCTAAGCTTACGCAAGAATCAAACCAAGAGGTACCTTCATGGTTTTTAGCTTATGCTTCAAGATGTGGAATTACAGAGCTAAATGGATGGGAAGAGAGAGCTGGAATAGTAGAGCAGAATAGTTTACAGAGAGGCAGAGTTTACAGAACAGAACATCATAGATGAAACAGAGCAGAACAAAATGGAACAGGACGGGACGGAACAGAGCACACAGCTCTTCCATTTAATTCTCATTAGCATAATCAAAATTAATATAATACAATCATACATAAGATATGTCTCGTTAAGCGAGAGACTCAACAATTACACCCCGATATAGGCCATCAACCTTGTAGCATTAGTTGATTTTAGTAAACCAAATATTTGATATTTGGAAACCAAATTTCAAATCTGAGAATACCAATATACTTATGGCGATTTCTCAATTACTGTGGGTATTCTCTTATATGAGACCTTCACACTTCTAGATATGGAACAAAGTAATCAATCCCATGTATTCCCTTTGTATATTGTGGTCAAAATAATGAAGGCAACGGCTTCAATCAACCAGCCAGGATTGTGGGTTTGGGATGAGGTCCTATCTCGTTCGTTTCACAGCTTTCTTCATCAATACTCAATAAGTTTTATTACTGTTTAATGACAATGGAAGATTCTCAGTGAAACACGAGCCCTCTCATATTCGAATCTCATTATCCAAAACAACCAAGAATCGGTCTTCTATTATCTTGCTCTAGAAGGCATCAACCTTGCGGAAAATTGTTGAATATTCAGAAATTTACTTTCAACCTTCAATCTGATGGCACTGGCAGTGTTGTCATTGACTCTTGGATGACTGGAACATAGACTCCTTGGACATTGGCTCTTTAAACAATTTAAAAACACAGTGATTACTATTAAGTATGATTTGATCTGGTAATGATCAATTGATACGTATAATGATCACAGAATGGCCATGGTATTTTCCCCAGCAGAAGGTGGAGATGTTCCAGTTACCATAAATGATCCCAGCTATACCCGAAAGAATTTCTCGGATTATTTTGATGTTTTGATGCTATTATCTTCTGAAAAATTAAACTGTATTATTTCTGGAATGAGAAATTCAACTGTATTATTTCTGGAATGGGTTAACGTTTAAGTCTACATTGTTTCTGGACTGGCTGACAAGAGATTAGAGGATTAGAGGATTCACATTACACAATTAGATATTTTATGTGTGTGATTACCTAGCATGTGCTTATTTTATTGCATATGTTTAGATGTAGTATATCTAACTCTATTTCGTAGGGGACATTGACACACTTGAAGGATTTTGAAGTATAATTTTCAAGTTCCTTAATTGTTTGTAATTTGCTCTTTGCTCGAGTCTAAATAGCCTTCACCCTTTCATCTTTCTCTTATATTTTTGTTTTAAAACCTAATTGAAAAATTTAGTTCACCTTAGGTGGTTAATAAACCCTATGACCATTCACATTTGCTTGTCCACCATAAGTAAACTAGGGATACTTAGTAGTATGCATTAAAGGTTTAAACGGTAATAAATCCTAGTTTAACTCGTCTTCCTTTTTTTTTAATTTGTATTGACATTACTTAATGCAAGTAAGACTTGAAAACTCTTACTGGCAGTGTATGAACACTGGCAGTGGAACTAATACCCTTGCAAAACTGTTGGCGCTTTGGGGCCTTCTGCTTTTTGCTAATGTTTGAAATATTGGGCTGAAGCTGATTTTGGGTGACTCTCGTACGATCATTGACTGGGCTATGCATCGTTAGAAGCTTCAATCATTGGTGCTTCATCCATGGATGGTTCATGTCTGATCCTTGCTTGATATTCTCTCTCCTCTGCCTTGTCAGCATATCTATCGTGAATTCAATTCCCAGGCGGACAGTGTGTCCAAACGTGGGATTGATATGCCTCCGAGAGTGATTTGCTGGAAGGAGATAATTTCCAGTGTGATCATTGTTGATGGATCTCTGTCCTGTACATGAGACTTCTTGTGTTTGTTTTGGATGCTTTTGATAACTGTTTTGATGAAGGTCGTGGCTGGTTTTTAATATTTGTTGGTCAACTTTCTTACTGGACACTCCATGCTCGAATTTATGACTCTGTGGATCCTTCGGACTGTAGAACACCTATTTTGTGGTCTGTGTATTGTCTTTATGGCATATGCTTTTTGATGGTAATCATGTTGAATTGGCTATGTTTCTGATCTAATTAATATGTACTCGATCTGTTTTTGGGATACACACTGCACAATCTCTCTTTGTAAAGTTTATATTAAGTGTTTATTTTCGATAGAGCTTTATCTTAATATAAAGTTGTCCTTTCCTTGTGAAAAAAAAGAAAACTCAACATTTAGCCTAATCTACATCCTTAAACCTCGTAAATCTACCCTCTTATTTTAATTCACCTAATGTCCTATTTTGCTTTAACCCTAATTTAATCTCAATGCCCAAAAAATAAACCTTTTAAATTTAATCAATCTAGTGCACTATTTTTTTCTTTCTTTAACCTCTCTACTTCCTTTAGGTGCATGGTGCCCGGCTCTAACCATTACGCTAAAGAAATTATCCCTAAAGAAATTATCACCAAAACCCTAGGGCTAATAAAAGGTAGCTAGCATCAATACATGTGACCGTGCTCCTAATTTTAAGTCGGGCAAAGATACAAGTTTCCAAGCATCAAAATGAAAACCCTAGCTCTACAGTTCAACTCCTCTTTTGTCTACTCTATTGGAGAAACCCTACCAGGGGATTGTTTTATGCATATAGGATCATTTTTTCACCGAGGGTTTCAGATAGGAGGAGGATTCCATCGTACGTAGGTTTTCATTCACCATTAATAGTAGCAAAGAATCAAAGACGGGCACCGCAGCAGCTCGTCCTCTGGTCTCAGTGCTGAATGTGGAAAGCGAAGGCGTGGAAGGGAGCAGTGACACCGTTCCCCTTCTGGACATGCTGAAGGCGTGCATCAGGCCCGACATTGTAGAATTTGTGCACACAAACATGGGAAAAAATAAACGCCAACCCTATGCCGTTAGCAAGAAGGCCAGTCATCAGACTTCCGTAGAGTCATGGGGAAAGGGGCGAGCAGTTTCCCGAATCCCCCGTGTCGCTAGAGGCAGAACGCATAGAGCCGGCCAGGGAGCCTTCGGTAATATGTGCCATGGCAGCTAGATGTTCACCCCCATGAAAATCTGGCGAAAATGGCACCGGAAAATTAACTTAAACCAGAAAAGACACACGGTGGTATCTGCCCTGGCTGCCTCTACAATCCCCACCCTCATCATGGCCCGAGGTCACAGGATCGAGTCTGTCCCGGAGCTGCCTCTTGTTCTTAGTGATGGTGTCGAAGGAGTTGAGAAAAATTCCACTGCTCTGAAGGTTTTGAAGAAGGTGGGGGCTTTTGCTGATGTGGAAAAGGCCAAGAAGAGTCACAATATTCGTGTCGGTAAGGGTAAGATGAGGAACAGACGTTACATTTCATGCAAGAGTTCTTTGATTGTTTATGCCACTGAAGGGGCCAAGCTTGTTAAGGCTTTTAGGAATATTCTGAGTGTGAATATTGCTTGTGTCGATAGATTGAATTTGCTGAAGCTTGCACCCGGTGGGAATTTGGGTCGTTTTATTATTTGGACGAAGTCTGCTTTTGAGAAGCTTGATAGCACTTTTGAAGGCTTTGAGAAGGAGTCCCTGCAGAAGAAGGGATATGTTCTGCCTCGTGCGAAGATGGTTAATTCCGATCTAGCAAGGATTGTGAATTCATATCAAATTCAGTTTGTTGTGAAACCCATCAACATGGAAATCCACCGTAAGCCGCTCAAGAAGAATCCGCTTAAGAACTTGGGTGCTCTTCTGAAGCTCAACCAACATGCGAAAACTGTAAGGCAAATGACACTCTTGGCCGAGGAACAGCGTGCCAAGGCCAAGCAAGAGAAGCTCGATAGGAAGAGGAAGGAACCAAAGGGATGTGGATGGATTCTTCTTACTCTCTTGAGGCTTGATCGTGAAAACTTAACATCCTTGATCAAATATTTTGTTAAATTCTGAATAAATTCATATTTTTTTGAACTTTCGATTTTAATTGAAGAGGTCATATTCAGTTCGTAGATCTCAAAGAACCTAAGCAGAATAACCAGTTTGGATTCGTGCAATAGCTTATTGAGATTGTCTAAATCTTTCCTCTTTAATATCTATTACCAAATGGAGCACAAGCGGTCAAGGATGCTTCATTATTCAGTTATCTTCATTTCTTGTGATGGAATGTCTTGTGTGTTTAGATTCCGTGGAGCTTCTTTCTTCTTTTTCTTTCATCAGTAAATTCCTCGTGATTGGAGTAGGTACATAACTCTTTAGTCTATAAAATTTTACATCGAGAAGACCCTCCACCAAGTGGTTTCTTTTTCATCAGTTTTACCCTAATTTTATCCCATTGGAGAAGGCCATGTTATCATGAGTCCCATTATTAACACCATCTCCACATTATGACAAAAACAATATTACTACATGACCACAACCACAGTGCTAAAAGATGTGCTCATCTGCATTATCGTAGGGGTTGTGCCTATTGGGTTTGAACCCGGAACATTATCATGGCAAGTTGCAACTTTTGCTATTAGATCATAGGCTAGTGATGATTAGCTTTTTATGTCTAGTTGTTTTGGCCTTGTGTTTTCTAATCTTAGGTACTGTTTGCATGGTTTTCCATGTCATATTGTGGTGTTTTTCTAGCTGGAAGGAAATTATTTTTCAAATATAATTCAGTATGTTCTTTAGGCCAAATAAACTGAATAAAATGGCTCATCAACTTATTTCTAGCTAATACAATAATAAGACTATCTCAAGCTTGTTGGACTCTATTATATATAAGCTTCTTGATAAATGTAGTGTATTTGTATTTGTTTTCATTTGGAGGTTATTTTATGAAAATTAGATCCAAATATTTGTGCTCTGATATTATAGTTTGAGCTTATGTTTTGGAACTTCTTGTTTAGTGACATAAATCATAGCGCAAAAGTTCATTCATTAGACACCTAGGTGCTCATAAACCATTAAGGATGGTGCTTAGTTGAGCTCATTAGGGCTTGCGACATTGCCTCATCGATTGCTAACATGAACATGTTGGTAAATACAATATTTTCATATTATGACACTACAATATGAACTTGTTGTTTAGTGACATAAATGATAGTGCAAAAGTTCATTCATTAGAAACCTAGGTGCTCATCAACCATTAAGGATGGTGCTTAGTTGAGCTCATTAGGGCTTGTGACATTGCCTCATCGATTGCTAACATGAACATGTTGGTAAATACAATATAGGAGGATAAACATTATGCATTCTATTATACACCATAGTGAAAATGTACAATACACATCACAATGCAAATATGAAAAGGGTTGGATTCTACATTTGTTTATTATTTTCTACATGTAATACACTAGTTTCATCATATTATATGAAACATACAAAACATATAAGTCCATGATGTGAACTCAATCCAGCAACATTTTTATGTCAAAACTTTAAAAGAGAAACATCATATTTATAATTTGTGTTCTAATATTCTAGTTTAAGTTTTAGTACTTTGTAAGTTATTGATATAAAGAATAAATCAAAGGCTCACTCATTCATTATTAATTTGCACCTGGGTTCCTGTCAACTATTCAAGGATGTTGCTCAAATGAGCTCATTAGGGGGTTGTGACACTATGTAGTCGTTGATTGTTAACAATAGTATGTTAGTAAATGTGATAGAGGAGGATAAACATGATGCAATATATTATTCATCGCGATGAAACGATACAATACACATCATAATGCAAAAAAAGGGGGTTTTCTTCTACATTCCATATGATTTATGGTAGTTTCAAGCAAATTTGTTGGTTGTAATCTAAGAAGTCATTAAATCATCAATCTATATCTTCCTTTGTGCTAGTCACTAGGTCCAAGTATTAAGGGCCTTGCCCCTTTTTAACTTGCATACATGCACGACCTCCATATATTCTCTTGACCTATTCTTGGATCTTCCTCCACCTCCTTTGTGCTTTATCTCCTACTACACCACTCCCAACCTCCTGATATTTCTCCCTCAATTTATACTCATGTCATTACCAAACTTCCTTCTCTACAAATTTTTTCCAACCTACATCATTTCTTGCTCAACCCACTTGGGCTTCTTGCTTGATCCCCCTCAATCTCTTGCTTGATTCCACTCAACTTGTTTCTTTGCCCCCATTATTCTCTATCTTGACCTTCATTGGTATCCTTATCCTTGATCTTTTGTGCGATATTCTACTAACTTATCTCTCCCCTATATATCTTTAGCTTGTGAATAGAGCCTTGTGTTTGCAAGCTTTTATCCTCTCCCAATGTCTTGCAAACCACTCTCCTAAGTAGTTTAACAACTTTACCCTCTTGACTCTAGGCATCAATTTTTGTTTCCCATAACCTCCATCTTGCCCCAATATGCTTGTAAGATGTGTCCACGCTCATACTTGTTTGCTATTTGTCACCATTTCAAGCCCCTACCTTATTTATTAGTTGTGCCCATTTTTGTGCACCAAACAATCACACACATAAAAGATTAATCATGCAATGTAAATTGTTAGATATAAAAATAATTACATTGATATTCTCCTTCAACAATAAAGCTTGATGAGCAAAACCATGGCTTCCCCAATACACTTTCCAATACCTATTTCATGAACACATATTGTTTTGGTGGCATGGGGAAGAAGGTCTTCCTTGATGTATTCCTTGTAAATGAAATAGCAAAGATCAATGGAAGGATCTCAACATATTTGGGCCTCATTGAGGATTTCCAACCATAACTTCCTACATGGCACATTCAACCTTAAAGACATCACTTTAGATAAATTTTCGTCGACTTTCAATGTCATACTTGTTAACCTATTTTCCTTTTATTTTGATGATTTCCTTTGGGCCATAAGAGCCAAAAGAAGCTATTTTGCCCCTCCCTAATAGGGTATCCTTGATTTTTGTAAACCTTACATGCCTTCAAGTCAAAGTTAAAAAAGGCTTGAGCTCAAGTAGTGTTTGCAAGTAAGGACAAGAAATGGGTTGTCATTTGAGATGGCAAGCCAATGAATCATGATTCATCTTCTCTAAGGTTGGCACACCCTTTGCTTGCCATGTATGGTGTTCACAAGTCCTCACAAGCATAGTTGTATTCATATTGCCATTGGAATTATAATGGTGTTGTTTGGTCATCTGGGGGCACATGTTTTAGGATGTTATTTATGGGAGGGGAAATTGACCCCTGGGTGAGCAATTATAATTCAACAATGATTCTAGGCATTGCATGAGAAAAAACGACTGCTATAAACCCCAAAATCATGAATCTATGCTGGTCATTCTCTCATCAACAAAAAAATGGATTTTTTGTGTATGGAAAATGAGGAAAACGACTGAACATGTGAAGGATAAAAACACAGGAAGCTCCATCCGCGTGAGATAGCACAGCGTGAATGAAGTGTGGGTGAGGAAAAATGAAAGACGTGGGTGAATAATGGGCGAGGAATGAATTTCTGGGCTCTTACTTGCCCAATAAGCCAAAACATGTTTTTCTAAAATGGGTGGTCTTCAAAATTCAAATTTTCACCTCCATACCTTTCCCATCGCAAGGAAATAACTTCCTCAACCAATTTCTTGTAGAAATTAATGATTGGCACAAAACGACAAAATGGGTAGTTGACAGCTTTATGGGTTTTCCCTTTGACATTTGTCTTTACCCTATTGGCTCAAGGGTTTGAATAATTCCCCTCCCTATTCCTTGAGAAATCATGCCCCCATCTCTTTAAATGTAGCATTGGCATAACAAGTTGTGGGTGATTTAATTAAATTGCATGTTTACATGATGCCCAAAGTATACGGTGCCACCGGCTAGCACGATAACCATCGACATTGATTTTAATTTCCGAAACATAAAACACTAAATCAATGGTGGGGCCTTCTCCTTTATCTCCACACCATGATTAAATCTGATATTTACATCATATATAATTTAATGTAAACAGGGTCAAAATCGGGGTGTTACATTCCCCTCCCCCTTACAACAGCATTGTCCTTAGTGCTTTACAAAATTGAACAAAATTGCTACACTGGAACTGCCCTCAGTGCTCTGCATAATTGAATAAAAATGGATGTGCCAATTGCATGGCATCCTCCAAATCCCACGCAGCCTCGTCAGGACTATAGTGCTCCCATTACACCTTCACCTGTCCAACAGATCGATTCTGGAGCACTGTGACCCTTATATCGAGGATGCACATTGGCTTGGTTTGGAACTCTCCCTCGGGTTCCACCTAAATCACATCCCAATTTATCACATGGTTAGGATCATGTTCATATTTCTTAAGCAAAGAAACATGACAAACATTACGAGCCCTAGTGCTAGCAGGCAATGCAATTCTATATGCAACTGGCCCTATTCTTTCAAGCACTTCAAACATCCCACAGTATCTAGGTGACAACTTGGCACAACTTTCAAGCTTCAAGGAACTCTTCCTTTCCCTCACTCTAAGGTAAGCATGATCCCCAACAGTGAATTTTCTATGCACTTTATGCTTATCTACATAGTTTTTTTGTCTGTTCTAGGATACTTTTCGATTCTGCCTAATCTTTGCAACCTCTTGCTCCATTTCCTTGATCAAATTTTGACCAAGCACAATCCTATTTACTAGATTATCCCAAGTCACTGGTGTCCTACACCTTATTTCATACAAGGCTTCATAAGAACTCATTCCTAATGATGCTTGATGTCCATTATTATAAGCAAACTCTACCAAGGGTAAATAACCCTCCCACTTGGTTGGTTTGTCCATCACATACATGCGAAGCATGTCTTCCAACAATTAATTCACTCTCTCTGTCTGACCATCAATCTGAGGATGGTAGACAGCATTGAAGTTCAACTTGGTACCAAAATATGCAAACAAACCCTTCCAAAAATTGGAAGTGAACTTAGGATCTCTGTCACAAACTATTGCCTTAGGCAATCCATGCAATTTGAAAATCTCCTTCATGAAGATTTTTGCAATGGCATCAGTCTTATAAGTGGACTTGACCAGTATAAAATGTGTTTCCTTTGTCAACTTGTCCAGCACAACCATGATGGAATCATGTTTCCTCCAAGTCATTGGCAATCCTACAATGAAATCCATGGAAACAACTTTCCATTTCCATTTTGGGATTGGAAAAGGATGCAATAAACCTATTGGGTGTTGATGCTCAACCTTCACCTCCTGAAATTCCATGCACTTTGAAATATACACAACAATCATTAGTGACCAAAAAATATGTCCTTCTTCATTCCTTGACAAAGGTACTTAGTGACCAACTAAGGATGTCATTCCTTATAGGTGACTGTCGTGGAAGCCGACAGTACCTGAGACAGATTTTGTCGAACTAGTGGATTTCATCACCACTAGTATCTTCATTATAACTGACTCTTTGTTACCCCTTCTAGCATAAACATTTCCTTCTAGGATAAGCACACTTGCTTATGCTAGAAGAAAAACTAGCATTTGTTAGATTTCCAATAGAAAAACCTTGTCCATTGTGATTGGTGGTTGTTAGCTTATACCTCAAGCTTGTGCCATGTGCCCTGTTTTGAAATTAGCACATGGCAGAAGATCAAGGACTTCTAGCGTAAGCATTTCCTTCGAGCATAACCACACATGCTTATGCTAGAAGGAGAGCTAGCAGTCGCGAGTTGTCCAATAGAAAAACCCTGGACATGGTGATTGGTGGTTGTTAGCTTATACCTTGAGCTTGTGCCATGTACTTTATTTTGAAATAAGCACATGTCACAAGATCAAGGAAAGCTAGTGACTACTAGATTTCCTTCTAGAATAAGCATTTCCTTCTAGTATAAGAACACATACTTATGTTAGAAGGAAAGCTAGCAGTCGCTAGCTTTCCAATAGAAAAATTATGTCCATGGTGATTGGTGGTTGCTAGCTTATACCTTGAGCTTGTTCCATGTGCTCTATTTTGAAATAAGCACATGGAAAAAGATCAAGGAAAGCTAGTGACTGCTAGATTTCCTTCTAACATAAGCATTTCCTTCTAACATAAACACACTTGCTTATGCTAGAAGGAAAGCTAACAGTCGCTAGCTTTCCAATAGGAAAACCCTCTCCATGGTGATTGGTGGTTGCTAGCTTATACCTTGAGCTTGTGCCATGTGCTCGATTTTGAACGAATGCTAGATTTCCTTCTAGCACAAGCATTTCCTTCTAGCATAACACACATGCTTATGTTAGAAGAAAAGCTAGCAGTCGCTAGCTTTGCAACAGAAAAACCCTGGCATGGTGATTGGTGGTTTCTAGCTTGTCGCTTGAGCTTGTGCCATGTACTCTATTTTCAAATAAGCACATGGCACAAGATCAAGGAAATTTAGTGACTGCTAGCTTTCCTTCTAGCATAAGCGTTTCCTTCTAAGATAATAACACATACTTATGCCAGAAGAGTCGCTAGCTTTCCAATAGAAAAATCCTGTCCATGGTGATCGGTGGTTGCTAACTTATACTTTCAGCTTGTGCCATGTGTTCTATTTTGAAATAAGCACATGGCAAAGGATCAAGGAAAGCTAGCGACTGCTAGCTTTCCTTCTAGCATAAGCATTTCCTTCTAGCATAAACACACATGCTTATTCTAGAAGAAAAACTAACAGTCGCTAGCTTTCCAATATAAAAACCCTGTCCATGGTGATTGGTGGTTGCTAGCTTATACCTTGAGCTTGTGCCATGTGCTCTATTTTGAACGAATGTTAGCTTTCCTTCTAGCATAACACACATGCTTACGTTAGAAGGAAAGCTAGCAATCGCTAGCTTTCCAATAGAAAAACTCTGGGCATGGTGATTGGTGGTTTCTAGCTTATACCTTGAGCTTGTGCCATGTACTCTATTTTCAAATAAGCACATGGCACAAGATCAAGGAAATCTAGCGACTGCTAGCTTTCTTTCTAGCATAAGGATTTCCTTCTAGGATAATAACACATACTTATGCTAGAAGAAAAGCTAGCAGTCGCTACTTGAAAACTTTTCTTTTTAATGAGCCTCTACTTGTGCTAGATGCAATGGATTTTCATTTATCTTTAAGTATTTAATATGTTTCCATAACACATGACCCTTATTATTCTTGCGCATGTGAATAAAAGACATGTAATAGAATATTGTTTGATAATGCTCATTATTTCATGTATTTTTAAAACAATTTAAACTTATAGTCACAACTATTTATTATTGTTTATAGAAGCTATGGACTCTAGTGCAATGACAATTCCAAGGAATAATTTGAAGAAAAAACGAATTGCAAGTGACACACAAACAACGTCTCCCCCATTTGGTATGGTGGTTTTAAATATTATTCTCTCATTTCTAAATGGTTAGACTAGAAGACTATATGGTAATATTTGTGATTTTGATTTCATTTTATTTATAGTA
>LPNX010805749.1:130077-165122 GCA_001517045.1 Pseudotsuga menziesii | reverse complement strand
AGAGTTCTAAGATACTTGAAGGGGACTCAAGACATTGGACTCAAGTACTCTAAAGTGGATGACTTCAAACTTATTGGGTACTTAGACTCAGATTTTGATGGCAATAAGGAGATAGGATTATCAACTTCTGGATACACTATGAGTCTTGGATCAGCAGCTGTCTCATGGAGATCACGCAAACAATCAGTTCCGACAGATTCAACAACAGAAGCAGAATATGTGGCTGCAGCTGAAGCAACGAAAGAAATAGTATGGCTCAGGAAGATACTTGAAGATTTGCAAGAAAAACAAGAGAACTCCACTCCATTGTTGGTCGACAATACTTCTGCAATCAAGCTGGCTAAGAATCCTAGATTCCATGATCGAACCAAACACATCAACACAAAGTATCATTTGATTCAACATCATGTAGAGGCCAAGACAGTCCATCTTCGACATTGTTCCACAAATGATCAAATTGCAGACATCTTCACCAAAGCGCTTGGACGAGAAAAGTTTGAAAGATTCAGAAACATGCTCGGACTTACGAACACCCCTTCGGATTAAGAGGGGGATTGTTAGAATAATCCGTCGGGATTATTGTAAATAAATAATAAATAGGAATATGAACAGATAGGAAGGTGAAAAGGCTGGTTCTCAACCGCCATTGTAATGTATAAATATGTGCTTTGGTAAGGGAATAATATCAATCGGGAGTTATTACCAACAGTCCCAAAGACATTGAATCTTCCATAACATATATTCTATCTTAACATTAATATAAAGACCAAACAATTTCCAAAAACAGTTCACCATGCTTGAACTCATGTTCAAGAAATGCATCTTCCTACAAGGATAAATCTTCCTTAGATAATATGTCAGCTTGACAAGTTATTCCCTATAAAAGTGAGATTAATTTCAGAGAACTTTCCCTTTAACTCAAACACCCTGTTCGTGAGTGGAATAAGCACCAAATTCTCAATCTGGAATTTGGCATTTTCCCAATCCATGAGCAGTTTTAAATCTCCTAGGAACTGTAACTTATCAACTCCTCCACCTAGAGAACATTTCACTAAACCATGGATCAAGGAAATTTTTATGTTGTTTGTTCCCTTCCCTACTACATACTTCATAGATATATTATTAGTTTCCTCTAAGAATAAAACACCACCCACACCACACATCAATGGAGTTCATTAACAAGCACCATAAAAAAAAAAGACATGCTTTTGAACACCTTTTGAATAAATGTTTTCAGGCTGTTTGGGGAATATGTGAGCCTTTATCTTGTCTGGCATCCAATAACCTCCATAAGAAAATCTTATCTAGTGTACTACGTGCATAGGATGAATGTCCTTTCCTTGAAATATCATATTATTTCTAGTGATATGCAGACCCAGAATAACAGAGCAAGGCAATGGTTTATGTGCTGATTTAGATTTGTCAAAAACCAATTCTCACAACATTCTGTCAAAGAGTCTCTTTTCTCCCATCTGTTCCGACCATTAGATAACTGACAAGCCTCATTCCACAATTCTCTCAAGACTAGACATGTTACAGAAAGATGATCAGTTGTTTCTTCATTATCTTTGCATAGAACACACCTTCCAGGCTCAATCCAGTTTATTTTTATACCATTGTCCCATCTTAAGATTTTATTTGACAATCCTATCCACATAAAAATGATTTATTTAATGGGGCTAGTAAGTTTCAACACTATCTTCCACCACTATAATTTTTCCCTTACATGTTCTTGTTTCAATATGGTTGCATAACCTAATTTAATTGTATAAATGTTTGAACCTTTATTTTTTACCACCTAACCACATCTTCTTGATTAAGCAATATAGCAGTGTTTTAACTGAACAATAAATCTAAACCATTCTTCAAAAAAGTCATTCCACAAATTTGAAACCCTTGCAGATTTTGATCCTTGTCTCCATTCCTTTGTCTCAGCTTGGAAAAAAGCATCTTTTAAACTGAAAATGTAAAGTTTCCTTTAAAGCACAAGTAGGGCTAAAACAATATATTAAAATTTTCCATTTGAAGCGTTTTGATAAATGCTCTTGAGGAGTATTATCATCAATTTACTAGTTAAATTGCGTCTTTCGAGACTATATTGTAATCTAATGAAAAAAAGAAGATCAGTTAGAGCTAATTACCATGGCCACTATCTGTTCTGATGTGTATCTTTCTGGCAAGAAGTGGAGCAAGTCATTGACTTGTGGCCAAGTATGAACTAGTTATTTTACGCCAATATTTTATGTGTCATTAATTCACTAGTTTTTGTATTGATGTCAGCACAAAAGGATACTTCTCTAGGAGTAGAGAGTTTTGTTCAATAGAGAGTGTGTGCAAGTGTGTATGTACTTTTCAAGACCCCAACAGGTCTTCTATTAACTACTAACTATTTCTCTATGGATGTCAGTATGTCATCGTACCTTTTGAGGCTAGATTTCTTCGTATTTGCAAGCTATAAGCATTGCAATGATCCCCACTAATTGTAATTTCCTCCTTTTAATAGTCTCAGTGGAAAGATATCTATCAATGATGTTCAGAGTGAGATACAATGTCTCTGGCATTAGTCTAGATTTCACATGCACCTAAAAATTTAATATTTTGAAGTGAAGACTAAGAAATAGCCCATATAAACCTCTTCTAGATCTAATATTAAAAGCAAATGGAACTAGCATAGGAACATAGTTGTACCTATATCAACCAATCAATTAAGACTTCCCTCATCTTCTCATTGATTTCAACCCACCTTGTCATATAATCTGGAGGTACATAGCTAATAGTTTGCAATATGGGGCTACCAATTTTTACTTAAGGAGAATATAAATTTGCCTTTCAATTCACAAAAAATTACATTCATTGACAGATAAACATACCTCAATCTTCTGGTAGAACTTGTAAATATCTTTAACATATTCAACAAATGCCAATTGTTCTTTAATATCTCCATCATCAATGCCAGGGAGAACTTCATCGAAGTCCCTGCATGCATCCTAAAATACCCTTATCAAGATTATTAATCATTTTCATCCCACTTAACATCATAAATAAACACAAAGCAAACTTAAGACTATAAAATCCAATAGTAAATGTATGTGGATGTGGGTGCCTTTGGTCTGTGTATGTTTGTATTTGAAACAGTTCTAGACAAGATTAGTGAACCAATACAACTTAAGTGTTAACGTAGACCTGACTTTGTGTTGCTAGAATTGCAGTCAATGATAATGTTATGGGTTTCCTTGATTTTAGTTGGATAGATGTTTTTAATCTACTTTCTTGTGTACATGAATCTATGCTATCATTAACAGAAATGACAGTATGGTTGTTGGAGCTGCAATTATCTTCAACAGGTAAGTTGGTAGGGTGTAGGAAAGCAACACACCAAAAAACTGGAATTGAATACTTATGAACAACTCTCAGCTCATTCCCTATTGAATTCAGGTGGATGTTGACCATCAAGTGTGCACATTTCATAGGACAAGTCAAATAAATGTTATTATCTCAATATGTACATAGTTTACTAAATGTGCACACACCCCAGACAGTTCGATGTGCACATAATTCAATATTTACTATAGCATGTATTAGATAGATAGAGTGTGAGTAGATTAGTGCCAAGTTCCAACATATAGTAGATCAATGCATAATGTATTGATTGCAACTGATCAACTATGTTTGGGTGTTATAATCTACAGATTGCCTACCTAGAATTGTTGAAATAATCTAAGTTGTCTACACAATCTATAAAAGAAGGATGCCTTGGGTGTTATAATCTACAGATTGCCTACCTAGAATTGTTGAAATAATCTAAGTTGTATACACAATATTTAAAAGAAGGATGCTTTATAACCTAGAAGGCTTACTTGAGTCTGCTTCAGAGTAGCCTGTGAAAAGGGCAAGTGTTTTAATCCAACATGGATCTCGCGACCTACAACTTACAAATCAAGCATCTTTTCCAACTCCACTACCATATCAATTGTGAAGATATGTCCCAAAATATATTTTTATGTTTGATGAAGCTTAGAGGTGGGTACAAAAAGGGTTAAGACTAATCCTCAACCATTACAACAAATCACCCTTTTAGGGGCGGTTTTGGCTTGTGGCAGCCATCCCGATACTGGTAAGCTATCCCAAGTCTGGTCAATTGTCTTCAAAGCATGAGTCTTTTCTTAAATTAATAAACAATGAAAAATTCCTTAAATCAATGTTGACTTGTACATGGACAACAATTTAGTTAATCCAATTTGCTCCAAGTACCTTACTTGAATGAATTTTGATTCCTTAATCAATATATTCACTAACCAATGAAGGTAGGATGGGTTAGGTTATTCATGGAAACAAGAATGGCTAAGAAATTGGGACTCCGCGGAGTGATTTCTCCCTGTCCATTTTCCATGAAATGGATTTTATCTCCCATTCGCCCCAATTTCATGGATTGGTGATTTTTTTAGATATATTTTACCCCATTTTTCTAGAACAAGGGTTATATGTGATTCATGAGGGGTAGCATTGTTAAGCCTTAAATAGGGATTGCAACATTGTTTGGGGAAAAAAAAAATCCATGGTTACTGAGGTTTCCCATCATTCACTCAGTGTAGTTTTAAACAATTTCAAGGAAGTAAAAAATGTGAGGATTGAATTTCATGGTGGGGAATTGCGCATTGAGGATGGGGTGTTGTTGAAGTGGCAAGCCATGTTTGGGAGTACTTTGGACTCTATAGAGGTGTGTTATTCTCGAGGCCTCTTGAGTTTTTCAGTCTCGCCCAGGATAAGAGAGACTATAATTGTGTCTTAAATAATTCATGGATTCTTCAAGGTAAAGGTTGGTCCATGCTCTTGAAATCAATAAAAGTTTCTTTTCAATTTTCTTTTCTATTTTTAGTCTGTGAGGATTTGTCATAGAAATTTTTTTCTTGAAATAGTTTTTGTTAGTTTTGGTTAAACTAATGGTTTGTGATTGATTTTGAGAATAGATGGTATGGGTGTTTTAGTGGTAACTTAGAACTAAGTTTTATTTATTCAAATTTAGAAAATACTCGCTCTCTCCTACAAAAAAATATTTCTCTTAGTTTGACTGAAAATGGAAGGGTCAATCCCAATGTTCAAGACTTGGTAGAATCAATACCAATGTCCAGTACTTGAAGGCGTGTATTTTCATATTTTATCCAACTCATTTCCAGGATGCTTAGCAGGTTTAAATACAAGCTTCCACCAACTTGTTGGAAGGATCAAATGCAGGTTGGATTTGCTACACGTCCACCATATAGCCTTATTTGATGTGGATGCATATTTTATCTCTTCAATGATATTTCCTCGTAAATATATTAAAAAAATGAACCAAAATTATTTATTTTGTCCATGTTTAGTTACACTTAAATTTGTTAAATCATGAACCCAAACTATATTTCTTCTATTTGTGATTAGTTACACTCAATGACAATTTCAAAACATTAGCCAATAAAGGACTTATCAGTTTTGTGCAACTACCGGTCAAGCTACGTTTTCAACTTTTCCCTCTCTTTGTATAAAGGTGCTTCAAGATTCATTACTCTTGATTCTTGACTTGGAATAAGATATCCCAAGTTTATGTAGATATTTCATCCGCTATTAGGTTTATGTCTTTTTTCAAACTTATAGATTCTTGCAAATTCATGAATATGGGGTTTTAAGTTGATAAAAACTTTTCCAAGATGCCAAACACAACTTGTCGTATTGTGGTACTGTAGCCCTAGTTGAAAAAATATATGGTTAGTCCAAAATTACTATGTAAATTACTAAATAAGAAGCCTCATACATATCAATAATCAATTGAAAGATGAGTGGAATTATCGAGGACTATACACAAACAATTACAACATATATCATAAATATATATGTTGTAGAACAACATAGGTTCATATGTGTTACTTGGTTTATCTTCAGGTTTAATATCATAGGCTTGTTTTACAAAGTAATCTACAATAGTCTTGATGAAAACTTGTTTTTGAAAGTTTATACCTCAAGGGTTGAGTAGAATTAGGATTAACAAGGTTATGAAATCCTTGTGATTCAATGTGGATGCAAAATCAAAGAAATAATTGGCAATGGAATTTATGATTTTTCATTTTAGCAATATCCATAATACATATTGCTGGGAAATTTTGATATAGTCATGCAGGTGGCTGCTTCACACACTTTTGTTGTTGTTGAGGATTACAACTAGTGTCTCAAAAAATTCCAATGTTGAGGAAAACCAAAATAAAAATGAGTTTGATGACTGTAAAGTGCATAGTCCTATGGTGGTGGCTATCATGTAGGGAGAGATCAACTTCATTGGTGGTGCTGCAACTAAGAACTTTAATAGAACAGGGAGAGATCAAATGAGTGTTATTGAACCCAAGAAGATACTCCAGTGATGCTATAAGAGAAATTGTAAAATTATTGAAGAAGAACCACAAGAATATTACTTAGAAAGGAGAGGATTCACTAATAACATGTACAGTAAATTCAAAATCCTTGGAATCACAGATCAAGAACTACTACTACCTCAACAACTACCAAGATAAATTAAGAAACTCCTATAGGGAAGAATTACAAGCCACAATGGTTCCTCAAAATGAAAAGCAATCGTTACATCTCTTGCAATCTCAGAGGAATAAAAAAGTTAAAGGAAGCAATGGGATGAAGCATAGAGTTTTTTATAATGTTGCCACCAGAACCTTTGGAGTATCCTAAAGTAACTTCAAGATCATTTTTCTCCTAAACAATTTGGATAAAAAATAAAAGAGAAACCTTGACCTTAACCAATTATATAGAAATGATATACATGTAACACTTATTAGAGTGGCCTAGTAGCAAACACCTATATAGCATTCATTTTATAGTGATAATCTAAGATAATATTATTAATGTATATGAATGACCACAAAAGTAGGCCAATGAGACTCAAAAGTACAACCATTAACAAAATACTGTGGGAGTTTCCAGTTTCCAGAAATAAACTGAGTCACCATGATTGAGACTTTGGTAATTAACCTTGGTAGTCAACAAGATAGCCATGAGAGGATCCCCAACCCTTGAACAAAGTGACATTGACACTTTCCTAATAGACCACTTGGACATGACTCACCTCAATAGTCTTTACATTATTCATAATGATTAGCAGAAGGTAATGTGGGTAACTTATAAGTTATACGGTTAGGACAATCTAAGCAGACGCCTAAGGGCCTATGATTGCAGCTTAGGAAAGCATAAATCTTCAATGTAGAGGAAAATCGGATTGTTGGATGGTCAAACTCATAGAGGGTGAAACATATTCCTTAAATTTAAGAATTGGCACATGAGTTAAGGGTAAATTTATTTTAATAAAGACATACAATATGAAAAAGAAAATTGTTTTGATGAAATATATGCTCTGAATGGTAGAAAAAAAGCGGTAAATGGTGCAGTTAGGACATGCAATGGTTCCATTCTCCTCTTGTTTACAAAAGGATTTAGAACATTGGTAATGGTGCAATTAGAATGAGGCACTGAAGTTACATAGAAAAGGCATTTTATTTTAAATTAAGGGTGAGTTGGAATCAAATATTCAGAAAATAGAAAAGTTATTGTGGATACAATTACATCGGTCTAAGATATCAAAACCTAATGAGCAGCCTTACATGAAATTTCATGCATGCTCATCATGTTAATTATTGGAGTTGCAATAATCTATTTGATAAGCTAATGAAATTGTAGATGAATTATATATTTCGATTCTTCTTTTTTCAAGTGGGAAAAGAGAATTTCAATAAATTATGAAAGAAAATTGCATTCTCTCTTAACAAACCTCTTTACATTGCAAACAAAACCACAATTAAATTGAAAATATAGTCTCTCATCCATGACTTTTAAGCTTTACCTTGTCTAGTTTCCTAATTCCTCTTTTTTCTTTTAAAGAGCATAATATGTTTTTTAAACATGTCTATCTCTTGATCCCTAGAGGAGTTTGAGATTTACTAAGGCCATGAGTGGAGGAGTTGAACTAATGAGAGGCTCAACACGAATTTATATAAATATGGGTTTGTAGATTTTGATCACTATATCATACATATAATCATTAATGTGGAATGCACATTGTAGTGACTGATGTTTGATGTGGATTTGAGTAGAATTTGGCGCTATGTTGTAGATGTGCTAATATTATTTGTTACATAGATTTGACACTCTTACACAGTCATGTAGGAATAATTTTCATCGTGCTAATATATTTTCTATAACCTAGCATGTTGATTCTTGTTGTAGGTGCACTACTATTTTTTTTTTTGTTGATGTGAATCAATAGCTTATCCATTGAAGATAAATAGTCATGATTATGAAGTGTGGAAATAAGAATGGAAACATAGTATAATATATTAGAAATGAATGTTCCTTACATGATTCCCAAGTGTTGTATTTACAGGTCCATGTAAGGATAACATTACATAGATTTAATTGGTTGAAAGCAAGTTAGATATGGCAACAAGGATGTTCTTGTTATAGGTATTCATTTCTATTCTTGAATTAGAATTGGATTTCGATAGAGATACATAGATGATTGAAAATTTTCCCATAACTTGAAGGTAAAATGATCCTTTCATCATGACCTTGAACTCCTCTTTATTTACAACAATCACAAATCAATTTGAGCCATCAATCCATGATCCCGGAACATAGTCATGTGGTCTGTCAGCAATATATTTCTTCAGTATATTGTCCCTAATACTAGATAGATGTTACATCATTGTAGGATGGATAGGTTTCCATAGCTAATCTGCATTTTCAAGTTTATATAGAGGCATCACCCACATATTTGTGAGCTGGTCACAAATTAGACTTGTAAAGAAGGTGCTGCTACCGAATACATAGGTCTCTTATTTATTTCCTTCAATTGAATCATACTGCCCAAACTTTGTTGGTGTAATGGAATGACTATTTGTTAAGATGTGTTTCTAGAGGAAAATTTATTCATTCCAAAACCCGTTATAGAAGTCCTTTAGTTCAGTAATGATGAGAGTTTCACATCTATAAACTCTCTTCAGTCTTCCTTTAGGCCATCTTAACTGAAATGTGAGCCACACTAACAGTCCAAGCTCATGGAGAAGGAGAGAGATATGAATATTGATCACTTGACTCGTTACTATTGAATCTTGATGTGGATTAATAACTTGTCCAATCAATTTTATCTTCCATAATAAAAAAACAATTGTAAGCCTATGGGTAATGGGGGATGAAAAACAGAAGACACTAGAAGTGACCAAAATGAAGGTTTAATCAGGCCGGTTAGAGGTAGGCGAAATTGATGAATTTGTAGAACCCATGTACAAAAATGATGAGTAATAGAGTTATTTTTTTACATTGTTATTGTGTGTAAACCACTCTTTATATTAGTGATGAGAAGAATTCCATAATCTGTGTAAAATATGGAATTGATGATAGTTTCTTAGTGTAGTTTTGTTGTGTAATAATGCATGTGTAACCCAAAATGTAATCTCTAATATAGTTGGAATAACTGTATGTAAATGAATAGCAGTCAACTCAGGGTTGAACCGAATAGATAGTGAGTTCTATGAATTAACAACTAGATTTCTCTAAATTGTTGGGTGATTTGAGGCAAAAAACACCAAATATAACAACAGAAGCACAAAAACATATATTCAATTGCAGAAAGACAAGGCCATTGGTAGGGATTTGATTTATTATATGACATAATAAACAATAAATAACATCAAACAACATACTTTGTGACACCATCTTTGTTGATATTGCAGTTGACATTCAGAGCTCCCACCAAATTGCCAATATCACCCAAGGCCCTCCTATTGTTGTCGATGGATTCTAGTGCCTTCTTGTTTGGTGCTCACATTACAAGATCTGCCATTTGCATACACAATTATCAATAAACACTCCCCATGAAATCTAATATTGCATTTAAAACTATTGTCAAGATACCCACTTACCCTTTGTTGCAACATCTAGCTCGAAAACAATGTGCCTGCAGAGGTTGTATTCCTATACTCAAAAGTACCAAAAAAAAATTCCTAAACATAAAATTGTCTTTATTTCATATTTGACAAAGAACCCAGTGATTGCAACTAATAGTTACAAGCAAATTACCCTTATCGTGGAAAACATTTTGGCTTTTGGAACTGGCGAGTGCTGAAATTTGGTAGTCAGGACTATTGCAGCAGATTTTGAATATAGAAAACACACACTTCTCCCCCGCTTAACTATGCCAACATTTCTCCCACAAGCGGTACAAAAGGAAAACCAAAAGGTTGTTTAATGAGCTCACCTTCAAAGTAATTGCACATACAATGAAAAAAATACTAGGCCTAGGTGTTGAACAACCCAAAAGGCTACTCAACTGATATTCTAATAACATCATCTTAAAATCATGCCCATTCAAGCCCAAAACTACAAATACAACTATAGTAAGTTCCATATTAGGCTCAAGGGACTAGTAAAATATGAACAAATTCCATATTCATAGCATGGAGAAAACCTGTGCTTTATTTTTTGAGCTGGGTAAGGGTATCTGTTCTCTCGCTGAGTGAATCACAAATCACCTATGATACCTTTTGTGATAGTGTTGATTCGGGGCCCGAGGCACTTCCTTTGTTCATAGCAAACACC
Source organism: Pseudotsuga menziesii (assembly GCA_001517045.1). Lineage (NCBI taxonomy): Eukaryota > Viridiplantae > Streptophyta > Pinopsida > Pinales > Pinaceae > Pseudotsuga > Pseudotsuga menziesii. The sequence continues at coordinate 154,496 of LPNX010805749.1, read as the reverse complement.
CTTTGTTTCATTCGTTCCCACCTGCCCTCACTTCCATTTCAATCAGATGAGGGTTTACCCACCAACAAGAATATATATATGGTGGTTTAGCTACAACCCGTCCTGTGTCTTTTGATTTACAAAGGAAGCACTCACAGTTTCATATCTGTGGCCATTTGAAATATTAGCACTGAGAAGCTCCAAAATCTGTGGAAGGTGCAAATGGAAAATGGTGCCAAAAAATGGATGCAATTCCAAAACACAGACACACCCATAATGAATTTAGGTCTTCCTGCCCTTCTCACACCCATTTCTACTCTAGTTGAGATAAACAAACCCCTATAATATTGCATATTTTTTACTAACATACAAAACCCTTTTAACCCTAAATATATGCCCAATATAATTTTTGAATTTTTTACTATTTTTAAGCCCCCAATATGAATGAACGTGATATTGTACTGTTCCGTCGGCAATGCCCCCATGACCCATAGGATAAGTCACCTATAACATTAAACATGTAGGCGCATCACCCACTGGGCAACTCATCGAGATAGTGAGGTTGCACAATAAAGTGTCATATAACAAAGTGGGAAGCAAGAGTAGTAGGTAAGAATCTTAGCTCATGGAGGGAACAACATGGGAGATCACCCACACAACATGGGAGTCAACATGGCAATCTTGGGTATCCTCACTTGTTCATTAAGGCATAATCTTAGCTCATGGAGGGAACAACATGGGAGATCACCCACACAACATGGGAGTCGACATGGAAATCTTGGGTATCCTCACTTGTTCATTAAGGCAAGACCATCAACAAAGAGTTTAGAATGGAATCTTGGTCGGATGGGTGTTCGAGAAAGGCATGTCAAGGAAGCGGGGAAATACAAGGAAAGTGGGCGCTAGGCATGACTTGGCGAAGAAGAAAATAAGTGGAAAGAAGCATCAATTAACTAGAGTGGGAATGGACTGGGATGTCAGTGGGTAAGTTGACCGACAATTACTTGTCGACAGTGTGGACAGGCGGGCTGGCAAGTGAAGCACGCGTTGAAGAGCACATCCAAGGGCTTTGGAAACAAAATTAAGTGAGATGCAAGCATTGGAAGGGGCATCGTATAAAGAATGTTCAACAAGCAACCAAGAAGAAGAGTTCGTGTGTGTGCTAAGGCATGCTTAACTAGCAGTGAATTCATTATATGATCACTCGAGAATGTGCTCTTTTATTATAGAATGCAATATTATATTCTATGTTTTGTAATAATATAAAAATTATATATTGTAAATTTTTATTATTATATGTTTTTAATGCATATTTTAATCATGAGCAAACAAAATGACTATGGAGATATTGGTCGACATAATATGGTCTGGATTGAGTTCATGTAAATTGAGTCTATAATTTTGAGTGTACATGATGGTGAAAATATTGCACTTACAGAAAAAGTTTTAGGCCAACGAACACATCCACCAACATCTAGAGTTGTAGGGACCTCACTGGGTGTCTTGAAAGAATGTTGTCGATTAAAACAGGAGGTCTCTCATGAATGTGTCTACAATGTTACAATTTACAAAACTTTAACACTACAGATGGATATAGAGACCCCTCTGTAATGTAAAATTTGGTAAATCGTAAGAATTGATCGTCAAAATTACAAATTTCCATTTCCAAGTGACACAATTAACATCACTCGGGTCTCTAAATCCATTTACAATGTTAAAATTAAGAAAATGGTACAAAATCATTGTCAAAATTATAATTTTCCATTGCTAAGCTGACACAAACTAAAAATGAAAAACATAAGCGACTAATTCATGTTCTTAGTTGTTATTAGCTTGTCATATCCGTATTCAAGTGACTAAATTAGTCATTTATGTTAGTCATTTTTATTTTAGTCACTTTTTATCTATTCATATATTTATCCTATGAATAAATTAGTCGTTTATCTTAGTCATTTTTAGTTGGCTCACTTAAAATTGCTTAAGTTTAGTCATTTATCCCTTGAAAAAACTGTGGTGACAAAATTCTCTAGTCACTTATTTCTCATTTTGTACTAGTGTATTATCCCCTATTAGCACACCTTTTGCACCCAATTGGACGTACTTTCACTATTTGGAAACCCCTACTCTAGTGCTCATAGCCTACAATGTCATCCTTTCAGTAGAGGAGCCTACAAGCCCTAGAAAGGAGAGCATTGAGATACATGCATCATTTTTGGGTTAGATGGGATATGATGTCCCCCCTTCGATTAACACTTCATCTAGTGAATCCTTTTCTCAACTTATTTTAGCTTATTTTTACTATTTTTGTCTATTTTGTTGTAAACTTCCTTAATTGTGTAGAATTTACCCTAAAAATATTATTATTTTATATTAGCACTTGTAGGTTCAAAATTAAATATTTGAGGATGAAATAGTATACATAGACATCCTCCTATCACTATAAAATCCTAAGACAAGAGTTATAATATGAAATAATTTATTTTTCTCCTACTCTTTGAGTCTTCTTGGTTGATGTGCACTTATCTTGTGTTGATCTTCTTTGCTTGATGGTGTGTGTAGGAATGATCTAGGGATTCTTCCTTGCACATGCTATGGTTGATGATAGTCTTCTTGAAATAACACATTCACAAGTGTGACTAATGTTGGTGAATAATGTTACTATATGGATCAAAAGGTAGTTTTATGTTTCATTTTTTCTGAATTAGGGATTTTTACCAATATTCTATCAACTTTGTGTGAAGGAAACACCTTGAATAAGGTTTTCCCATTGCTTTTGGGGCCTTGGACTTCTCCATTCTCCTTTGATAGGATCACCTACCGAATCCTAGAGGTTGCTAAGTGATTCCCTAGCTTGCAAATCCTAGAGAGACATTTCAAGAGAAGGACACTAGCCATAATCTCTCAATTCCCTAGGGATTTAGACAATAATCATATCCCCTTTTATTGTTGTCATTTTACTCTCTTATTCAACAATTATTGTATTATATTTGTGGGTTCAATTTTATGCATAAAAGACCAAAAATTTAGAAAAACCCTAAAAATTAGAAAATTCATAACTCCAATTTAAAATAACAATAAGTTTGCAATTATGGTTCTACCTACAAATTTGCCCTAGTGTATTTATCCATGAACCTTGAAGGGTGTCCTCGTTTTATGTATAAAAACACTAAGAATCATATATTGTCAAAAAATCCCTAAAAATTTACATAAATTCAAAAAACTAAAAATATTTGGAATTTGCTAAATCTTGTTCACCCATGAGATTCTCACTAGGTAATTGATTTATCCATTGATTCAGAATGAAATCCTCATCCTCCAACATGTCTTAGGAAACATGAAATCAACATATCTTCCAAACCCTAAGCAACTCCATGCTTCTTAACCCTTATGTGAGCCCACCTTAACCTCCTCATCTTTCTCCCACTGAGGGCACACTTTTCTAAGGTGTCGTTGGGCTTATATCAAATTCATTGGGAAACATGAGATTTTGTTGCAAATATTTGTTATCTATTGTGTTGGATAAATAGTAGGTTAAATTAACTCCACAGTAGATCTGGTTGCCTTCTTATCTCATTGTTTGACTCCATATAAAGACGCTAATCTATGTCATAAAGGTTGTCGAAAGATATATATTTCTTGGTGATTACATGTATCTTGGTAGGGCTCTTCCATGGGTTTAAGAGTTTCCTGAAGTTGTTGAGAGACTAAGATGAGGTGACATTAGGTTTAGTTATCTCCCTTTCTTACTATTCATAGGCTTATTGCATCACATTGTGCTACAAATCCTACAATGCTAGTTTGAATGGTAACACTTGTCATACCCAATTGGATAGAATTGTTCCTTTATCATGTCTTTAAGGAATTCCCAGTTAGTCACTTGTATCTCATAATCGTTATCCAATGCTCTGCTTGATGCATCACTCTCCCACCATGCTAGAGCACAACCTTCAATCATTAATCAAGCAAATGATATTATTTTTCTTCTTGTGACCTCATGTACATTGAAGTATACTTAGATATTCTATGGTCATGTATTCAACTTGATGGTATCTACTTTAACTACATAATTTTGTATTCCTACCTTGTCCTACATAGGAAGATGTACATATGGTTTGTTGTAGTGACATTCTCCTGCATCTTCCTCCACTTTTCCCTCTAACTCTAGCTCTACCTCTTCTCTCTTTGGGTCCTTTGTGCTAGTCTTGTCTTCTATGGTTGATTGTATGCACCGTGTAGTCAATAACTATGCTAACATATATGTGAGTGTGGTTAAGCTCTACTCTAGTCAATCCAATTTAACCTAGGGGTCTTCTTTTTCATTCCTTTTATGATAACCTCCGGTCATGGGTGATGCTTTGTTTCTCTCTATTCCTAATAACAATTCTTCTCCACTTCTTCTATAGTCATCACATTAACAAAGAGCATCATTATTTTAACCATATACAACCCAGTGAGCTCTAGATGTAATGCTTTATGTTGATATTTAATACAGAAGAAAGGTTTATGTTTCATGTAATGTTTTATGTTAATATTTAATACATAAGGAATGTTTATGTTTCCTTCATTTTGTTGTCTAAAATTGTTTTTATGATATTATAGTGTGCTTTAATAATCTTACAACTATTATGAGACGTGTTTTAATTTGGTAAATAGTATAGGTTTTATTTTGATAATATATTTTTTTATTAAAAAAACAAATTTAATTTAATTCAAAAATATCTAGAATTTTATATATTTAATTTTCTAAAACCTATTAAATAATAAAAGAAACTCTAATCTAAAAGGTCATACTTTTCTAAACCCTAGAGTGATCAAATGATAGTCTCATTGTATCTTTATTTCATTTGTTGTGACTTATTTATTTCTTTTATTGTGATTCAATACTTTGTTATTAGAAAAGAATACATTAAAGACTTTGATTATTTATTTATAATAATTTTCTATCAAAAAGAACAATAAAATTATTATTTATGGACTTTGTTGAATATTGAATATACTTGATGTTGTTATTAAAAGAAAATACATTAAAGACTTTGATTCTTCATATATAATAATTTTATATCAAAAAGAACAATAAAATTATTATTTATGGATTTTGTTGAACATTGAATATACTTGATGTAGTATATTATATCATTTATTTAGTATTTATATCTTTTGAATTTTTTAAATATAATGAGAAATACAATAGTGATGAAACATAATTATTTAATGTTATATTACATCATTGTAGTATTTATTATGAAAAATGTTATTAAAAAACTTCTTTCAAGGACATAACTGAAAATCCAAACTAAAAAGACTTTATGTATATGGCTTTGTTCACTACCCACATCCATCCTCTTAACTTTGTTGAAAGGTCTTTGTCAACTTAAGAGAACAAGCTTACATCCACATTGCATATCTTATTATTTGTAACCTTTGTAAATGTTAAATTATGAAAAGAGAAACTTAAAGAGTCATTAAATAACTTTACATAAATCATGTTATGACACTTAATAATAATAATAAACTATTAACAGTGTAAAAAAAATATATTAATAATATACATTATTAACATATAATCAATAAAGAAAACAATAAGAACATCAACATGTAATATGCAAAAGTAATTTAATAATAAATTATAAGATATTAAAAAAAACAAATTTATTAATAAGTTCAACGTTATGTGAGTTATAAAATATTAATATGAAAAAGTATAACCTAATATGTTTGACTACTATAAAGAAAAAAAAGTTACAAATTCATAAGTAGTTTCAACATAATTGGCTATTATAAATGACAATTATAAAGAAAAAACAAATTCATTGTAATTTCAACATGTTTAAATTACAGGTATTAATATCTCAAGTATCAATCTGATTGACTCATTCATTGACATTAGAAAACGGAAAAAATAGAAAAAAGAATACATCAAATTATATTAAATTTACAGAAATGTAAAACTATTTATAATTGGTTAAGAATTTCCACTGTATTATATTTATTATTTTAAGTAATGAGTAAACTGGCTTTTGTCCCTGGAACTACTGATAACTTTCCTCAGTGCCAACATTTAATATAATTTCACTCTTATCAATCAAACAGCGAACAAGAGTAGAGTATTTAATGGGACGGCGGTCGCACTGTCCGCCGTCGGATCCCTCTTTGGAACAGATCCGACGACAGACAGTGACAGACAGTGCGACCGCCGTCTCATTAAATACTCTACTGCATATAGAGTATTGTTCGCCCAATCAAACACTTGAGTGAGAGTCAATGCAGCATATCGGATTGGATCCGATTCGATGGGCATTGTACAGCAATGAGATTTTGGAATTGACATCACATAATACGGCACTGAGAGTTTGGAATGAATCCTATTCCATGGGCATATATGGTTCACACGAGAGCACTGTTAGAATTTGAGGAAGTTTTGTTTGTTATGGTGTATTTTTTTAAAATATTCCTAAATATTTTAGGAGAATATCAGATTAAAAGGTTAAATAAGTTTTCAAAATATAATTTTTTAACTGTAAACAATTTTTATAAGCCATCATTAAATATTTTTTGGGTGTCTTTTAAGTTTTTTTGGGTGTTTTTTAGAAGTTGAACTTAAAAACCCAAAACCCAAATTTTAATTGCAAGTAAAAGTAATATAGATGTTGCATATCATTTCTACCTCATAATTGAAAAATAACTCTTTTAATATCACTAGTTAAAAATTAACGCTTTTTAATAAAACGTTATGTTACCTAGAAGAAATGAAAAGAAATTTCAACCATGCACGGCAGAAAGTCTTTGGATCAGGAATCACAAACGAAGACCCCGTGAAAATATAAGTAACTTGATGGGGAAGTTTTGGCATGCTCCGAGACTCGAGTCCATCTACACACATCTTTCTATTCAATTCGCATCATAAGAACGAGCCGATGCTTGACATTTTGGCCAGTCCGGATAACGTGGAAGCTGCTGAGCTGAACTGATTTTCAAAAAACTTCAAGAACGTGCGCTAACCATCGCTGTACTTCATGAAGCCATTGAGTTGAATTGAATTTTCGTCCATGAACTTTAGAATTGACCAATCATTCAGCTAACATTAGAATGTTCAACTTTAGAATTGACCAATCATTCAGCTAACATTTTAATGTTCAACTTCAAATGCAATGAATTCATTACTTTTTTCGCCATTTAGAGTCGTACTCGAACCATCCATGTGCTGTGAGAAATTTCAGTATTTAAAATATAGTATTGTTTCACAACTCTGAGACTCAGAAGGAAGTGATTCTGAATTGTGTGACAAAGATGACGGTAGGCGGTACTGATGGTAATGAGGTGTCTTTAGAGCAAACTCCTACTTGGGCAGTTGCAGTTGTTTGTTCGGTCTTTGTAATCATTTCCTTACTTATGGAACATGCCATTCATCATGTTGGAACTGTAAGGTTTTGCCAACTATTACTCTTCATTTTCATATCTATCTTCAGTTTTCAGCCAATTTTGGTTTTAATTGTGTTTGGATTTGCTCTCAAGAACATATAATTCCCTAATCAGTAGGACAATAATAAGAAACAGAGTTCTTTCTGTGATTATATTTGCAGTGGTTCTCGAGGCGACATAAGAAGGCCCTCTATGACGCACTTGAAAAACTGAAATCTGGTAAGCTTGTTGTATTGGTTTATCAACTCTGTTGAATTTATTTCTACACAAAAGTCCAATTTAAACTTGTTATTAAATTTTTAACCGACAAATTTTCAGTCGGTCAGGTAGGTTAAATGTATATCGTTACTTGAAATGTGTCGTGTGTCTTGATTTGACAAGACTAAGTTCAGTTCCAAACTAGAGTTTAATATAAAGACATAAGTATCAAAACTTGGGTTGACAATAAGTATCAAAACTTGATCTGTTTCGATGGTATTGTGGCTTGATCTGACAACAAACAATTCTAATTTGAATTTCAAAGTAGAGTTCAATACTTGATCTGTTTTGATGATATTGTGGCTTGATTTGACAAACAATTCTATTTTGAGTTTCAAAGTAGAATTCAATATAAACACATGGCCGTGGTAGATCTCATAAAATCTGAATGAGATTTCATCTCATCAAATCGATTCATAATACATCTGAATCTGGAATTTTTGGATCGCAGAACTGATGCTTATGGGCTTCATCTCGTTTCTACTGACAGTTGGACAGAAGCCCATTTCTAAGATTTGTATAGGCAAAGGAATAGCCTATAGTATGCTTCCCTGTAAGAAGGAAAACTCAACTGCTACTCGTAGCGATCATTGTTCGGAACAGGTAGATATCAAACTATATCATAGTCATTGCGTTCACAGCGTATTCGAATTTCTCGATGCAATTAGGGGTTACTTAGATAGTGTTAGTCCAATTGATATATATGTTGGTTGGGCTTATTTGATCATTCTTCTTTCTCCTCTTGATTCAAGGGTAAGTTTCCTCTTGTCTCCCTAACGGGCATGAACGAGCTCCACTACTTCATCTTTACGTTGGCAACTCTACATGTGTTATATAGTGTCCTAACAATCGCCCTAGCAAGAGCAAAAGTAAGTGCAACGGGATAAATTTTCTTGGCTTGAATTTGCTTTGATATCTTGATGCATTCGAATGATCTTTAACTGAATTTACCAGCCATTTTGGTGCCTAGATGAGGCGTTGGAAAGCATGGGAAAAGGAGATAGTAACATTGGATTATCAGTTTTCACATGGTGAGTTCTTTTCATTTTTCTTCCCTAAATGCCTTCGTCGTGCAGTCTATTACGATGAAAAGTGAGGACTTATACCAGGTTACATATCTGGAAATTTCAATGGGGACATCTTGGGTAATGGTTTTGAGTTCAAACATTAAGGGTACTGCTTGTTTCTAAGTCCAAGCAACTACCTGCTTGCTGTTTGGTTCATGCAGATCCTGAAAGGTTCAGATTAACCCAACAAACTTCTTTTGTAAGGCGTCATATGAGTTTATGGAGCAGAACACCCATTCTTAAATGGGTGGTAAGTAATTCATATTCTCAAATTTCCTAGGGATATATCTTAGTTGAATCCTTTTGCATGTAATCTGAGAAATATTCTGAGGGATATATTTCTGGCTTGGCATTTAACACTAATTAGATTTGCAGGTTGGCTTCTTTAGACAATTCTTTCGGTCAATCACGAAAGTGGATTACGTAACCTTGCGCCATGGCTTCATCATTGTGGGTCTCAATAACTTCATATCTTCCATTTCCATTTCAGTCATGTGCTTTGTCTGATTTGTCTTACAAAATTTCTTTCCTGTAGGCTCATTTCTCAACAAATAACAAATTTAATTTTCATAAATATATAAAGAGATCATTGGACGATGACTTCAGGAAGGTGATTGGTATCAGGTTCGTAAAGACTTCTTCATGCCTAAGGACTCTAGCAATAATAATGGAATTTCCTCCTCTAACCCTTAGTTTTCCTTTTGTTTTGTTTCCCTGGAAAATCTCTCCTTGCTTTTCACCTCACACATCAGTTATTGCATTATATGCAGTGTTCCCCTGTGGGCTTTTGCAATGGTCTTTTTGCTTATCAATGTGCATAGTAAGTCTTCACAATTCTATGACTTACTCCAATGTTTACTTTTGTTTCCCCTGCACTATCTAATCTAATGTGCTCTCTTTGATTGGTTGTATTTCTGTGTGAACAGAGTGGCATTCATACTTTTGGTTCTCTTTCGTTCCCTTAGCTGTAAGTCAAAAAATTTACTAGGATATAGAAATATTGATGATGTAAGTAAATGATTTTGGAAAGTTCTTATTTGTGTGTCCACTCCATCGCTTAATTGTGCAGATGGTTTTGATAGTTGGAACGAAGTTGCAACTTATTATATTAGAGTTGGCCTTAGAAATTCAAGGGAGACATGTTCTGGTTAAAGGAATTCCAGTAGTCCGGCCAACCGATAAGTTATTTTGGTTCGATCGCCCTCAATTTATCATATTTTTGATCCATTTCACTCTGTTCCAGGTATCAAAATAATTGATTTGTAAAGTTTTACTTCCCTTTGTACAGTATAAATTATATTTATGACAATGACAATAAGAATGGCTTATTGTTCCAGGTATCAAAATAATTGATTTGTAAAGTGTTAAACTTCTTTTTGTATAATGACAATGGCTTATTGGTCGGTGCAGAATGCTTTCCAGCTTGCTTTCTTCTTATGGACATGGGTAAGTACAATAAATTAATTTGTAGAATCATTGGATCTACATGTAGAATAATTGGATTTACGCTCCTAACACTATGATTGCAGTGGCAGTTTGGCTTAAAATCCTGTTTCCACGACAGGTTTTATACGGCCATAATACGAATCGTCATTGGGTAAGTATGTAGATGATTATGTAAAAGCACTTTCCAATCAATCAGTTTATCCTTCTGATTGTTACCTTGTTTTTGTTAATTTTATCCATTGCTTTGGAATCAAGATATTGAAGATAAACATGTTTTGAATTGAACCATTACAATGGGTTGTTTGTGTTTATGTCCAGGGTGGTTGTGCAGTTTATATGTAGCTATGTCACACTTCCACTTTATGCACTCGTCACACAGGTAAAATTCTTTTAAATAAAATAAAAAGATACGAGCATTTAAAGAGAATTTGAAAATATCTGAATAGAAAATTGGAAAATGTATGCAATTTTCAATGTCACTGTATTCTTAGTGTTTAGTTTTTAAAGCGACATACACTGTTCATGCTAAATATCATACCCATAGTAGGTATGTCCGTTCGGCAAAATAAAAGTCTGCGGATTTCAATTTGTTTGACTAAACTAATTATTCACTTCATTTTTTTTATATCGGGCTGTCATGTTTCGATTTTGCGATTTTGCGATTTTTTGTAAAGGAGCCGTCTAAACAGGGGAAGATGTTTGCAGTTTATGTTGTGGCCTGATTTTAAGCATTGTTTGATAGTGTTTTTAAGACTTTTGAAAATTTCTTAAAGATTTATTGCATTGTATGTATAAAAAATTATCAAAAAAAAGTGAAAAACTACCACTTTAAAAAAAAATAGGAAAAACCACTTAAAAAAGGTGAAAAATAATCTCCTGTTTAGACAAACAGTTTTTTTGTCTAAATATACTAGTTGTCATAGTAACTCATGTAAGTAGCTTACCTTAACTTGTCTGCTTTTTTTTTTTGGCACAGATTAAGCTTTTTTTTCATGGCCACAGATTAGGCTGCTGTCATTGAAAGTGAACCTTGACCACTGATGAAAAGCTCATTCCTCTTCGATGAATCCAACCCTTTTGGACAACAAATTTACTCAATCTAAATAACTGAAAGCATTTTAGAAAACTAAGTTATGAACCACCATTGTTCAAATGAATTTCAGAACAAGAGGAGCAATGGGAGACACTGAATAAGAAACTAGGAATAAGTCCAGCTACAACTTCAAGCCAAGCCGTTACATCATGTAGCAACACCTATAACGAGAAATTTGTATTCTCTGCTAACTATTCGAAATCCTTTCCCAACCAGAGGTTGCGCCTTCGGTTAAGGTTCCAAATTCTTCCTCTTACTCAGAAGAGACAACACATAAAGAAAATAGCTTGGGAATTTAGATAACTACTGGCCAAACTAAGTTGTATATCTTCGTGAGTAATCCATTTTACCCTAACCTCCCATTTCATAGTTAACTTACGGTATTGAGTGCTCTTGCAATGCCCATAACCAGGACGCGTACATGTACAGATCCTCCACCATCGCCCAAAGTATCCTCAATATCCCAAATGTAAAATCTCCGCTGCAGACTGCATGTCGCTCTGTGCTAAAATTTTCTCCAACTCAAACCCTACTTTTGTTCTTGCAGCAGGAGAGCTTGCTTTCAGAAGATCATGTTTACCGCCGCTTTATATTTCTAGTTTCAGGAACGACGTCCATCACTCACGGGCAATTATACTCTCCCCAGTTGCGTCAACGGCAACATAAACTGTTCACCCGCTTAGCGATAACCCTAATTCTAAGACTTTTTTTCATACTTGGCGCGCGATCCCCCTCACGGTTAACTCTGCTATTTTCGTCACTCCGCCAAATCCAGATGTGGTTATTATCAATAGCTGCGACCCATATATGCCATCTCTCCGTCCATCAGGGTTCATTCGGACCATATCTGCAACCACGCCGACGCTCCGTTCTTCCTTCCAAAAACAAATATCTTTGTAGGTGGTTAGGTACATAGATCAATATAAAGCAGAATGTATTTAAAGCTCTGTATAAATTTTTTCCACAAATTGTACAAACAATTATAATTCTTTTAAACCTTAAGAATAGAGAATTATGCTCTCAAAACTAATGGATATACTTGCAGATGGGTTCTCACATGAAGAACACAATATTTGAAGAACGTATAGCGAGTGGCTTGAGAAGATGGCATCAAAGAGCTAAGAAAAACATGAAAGAAAGCCATTCAATGAACAACACAATAGTTGAAGAACAGATAGCTGGTGGCTTGAGGAGATGGCATGAGAGAGCTAAGAAAAATATGAAAAAAATAAATCGAGACTATGAATTTTCAAGCAAAACCAGAAATTCGAAGTCTGGATTTTCTGGCAGAGGTGGAACTCGAAGTGTGGAAACAACTCCCAGCCATGGATCTTCTCCATTGTACTTACTGGGCAGGTTCAATACTATGGGTGACCTTGAAAATCCAGATATCTCTCCAAGAGATTACCACTCAGAGTTTGAAGCAACCGAATCCCCAGAGTACTCAGAAGCTACAAAACAACATCCCATTTCAAAATAACTAGATGAGAGATCCAATCTGGAAATGGTAGCATCTTTTGCAATATATCCTCCAGATCTGTTTTATTTCTGAAACCTGGGGTATCAAAAGAGGCTATAGAACAACACCCTATTTCAAAAGATGTAAACATAAATAGCAGAGAGTTTTCCTTTGTCAAGTTTTAATTGTGTTCCATATCAAATCTGATCACAAGCATGAAAGGAAAGAGAGTTTTCCTTTGTCAAGTTTTAATTGTGTTCCATATCGAATCTGATCACAAGCATGAAAGGAAAGAGGATGTGCACAAACTGTTATTTTGTTATTTTCCTTTCAATATTTTGTCTAGGGATGAATGGATAACAGATTGTACCAGCAATTTTATTTGGAAGCAAAATTCTTCGATTTGTATTTACATATTATGATGATAGTTAAAATTCATTATAACTAATTTAGTTCTGATTTTTTTTAAATGTATTTATATGTTCAAAAAGCTTTAAGAGAAGTATTTCTAAATCATTATATTTGTGATGACTCAAAATGTAAAGAAAGAGAATATTCTAGCAACTATTTTCAAAATGAATATGAGTGTAAAGTAATTTTTTATTAGAGTATGAAATAACTTTAGAAAAGCTCTTGTTTCCAATGTTGTTTATTTTGTTCATTTACATTTACATTAACTATCTAGACATAACCATTCTCTCATTTGGAAGGAAACTAGTTTTTATGAAATATAAAATAAAGTATATTACCTTTAATTTTGATTATATTATAAAAAACTTTTAAATTTAAATAACTTACATGATTGTCAAATTATAAATAGCGTATATCATTATAAGCTGATATCACATTAACATAAATCTTCATTTTATTTAACTATGTAATGACGACCTATGTTGCCCATTGAAACCTACCTATAATCTTATGCTCACGTTCCATAGAGAAGGTATGTATGTGTTTTCCTTCGTTTTACTTTTTCAAATTGCTTCCATATAATAATCTTGTTTGTTCTAGGAAAAAGCAACCATTGAGAAAAATCTATATATTTGTGTACCTTTGTAGTTGGAAATTACGACCACTATTGAATATATTAATTTGGTACTTGTGAGAACAATTTTAATTCTTGGGTAAAATTTAATATGACAATATGGAGCATCCTCAAAAGTTTAAATGCAATGTGAGTATTTTAAGGAGGTGTTCTTTAATGTCTCTTTTAAGGTAAGACAATAGGGAAGGTTTTTAAAGCATTTTTTTTTAAGTAAAGAATGTTAATTTTTAATTAATTTATTTATTTAAAAAATCAATCAAAACAATAGGAATGTTTCTTTAAAAAAGATATGTTTATCTTTGGTAAAGAAAGCTAACTTTTAACTTTTAATCAGGTATTTCATTTAAAAAATCAATTAAAACATGAAGTGACTAATATAGTTTTATTGCATGTTTATTTTATTTGTTTATAATGAGAAGAATTTTAAGTTATGTTTTAATGTGTATAGGCGAATGTGTAAGGACATTGCATGATCATTTTGTGGTGTTGTTTTTGTTGGGAGTGAATACTTTGTTCCTTGAGCACTATCACCTTTCTGTCCGGAGAGAGTACATCAAAGGATTAAATGTTATTGTTGGTTGTTGAGAGAGAATAACTTGCCATCATGAAAAAATAGAAAATGCCTTGTTGTTGGGCTTTGCTCGGTAGTGAATACTCAAAATGGAACTAAAGACGTATGTTGTATCATGTATGTAGTATAGATATCTTTTAAATTTAAATTTAATAAGAAATATAATGTTGATAGACAATTTATGAGTTAATTATTATGTTATAATACACCATTAAAATTAATATGACTTCTTATGTATGTTATTAATACATTGTTGATTGAATGATTAGTCATAAACATGTCACATTCAAATTTACATATAATTTGTTTCAAATTTCATTTTTTTACTTGAATATTTTTGGTGTTTTAGGTGGATACCCTATGTCATAAACCTTGACAACATCCCCTATGAATTTTCCCTATTTTTTTTTTGGCGGGTTTTTTGGCGGGGGGGTGCTTGTGCACGTCCCATAGATGTATTTTCATGCTCATGAATCTCCTATATCATAGAAACTTGGTGGAATGTTGGTAGACTCATTAAGGGAAAACAATTTCAATTGGGACGAAGGTGTTAGATAAAACAATAAGAAAATGGAATATCACAAGAAATCATAGTAGGACACACAGAAGAGGAGGAAGAATATTTGTCAGAAGGGTCTCGAGACAACAAAGAGGAGAATAATACAAGTCAAATGGGATTCAGGGAAATGAAGAGGAGGTGATATTGGAATTCTAACTTATTGATGGTTATGCCTACAAGAAAAAAAATCATCAAGGCAAACCAAAGAAGGTGAATTGTAGCATATTAAAATTATGATGCAAGACTTGATTATGAAAAAGAAGATGAAATTCTAAGTGAATTTATTAAAAAATACTAATATCACAATGAGATAATTATAAGGGCCCTAACATTGATGATATGTACGCCAAAGATAAAACCCTTGCTTATTGAATCCTAAATCTATAATAAGTCATAGTTTGGATTGGGGAAATGGAACAATTCTTAGAATTTCAACAAATGGAAAACCCTAGTAAATGTTCCATGCACCAAGATGAAGGATCTCACATCCATATATTTGGATAATTTGCCACTAGATAGACAGAAGGAGAAGGATAACATTAAGGCATGAGGTATGATGATTCCTAAGATTAAAAGGAAATAATGCCCCAATCACATCCTACGGGGGTTGGGACCTCTTGAGAGGTTATTTGACTCAAAAGATGTTCCATTAATGAATACAAGTTGCAAATTCTTGTTCATTGGCACATATTATTTTTTGTGAGGGTTTTGATCCCGGTGAGGGGGGACATGCAAAGATACATAGAAGAATCCATAAAAGTGGGAGGCCACTTCCATTCATCATTCCTTATCAATTGATTTAGGTGAGTAATCTTATCTTATAGGACATATATCTATACCAATCATTGATAAGGAGGATTTACCCACAATTCCATCAATAAGTAATTTGGAGAAGGGCTTTTTTCCAATGCACTTGTACAAGCACTAAGTGCACTCCTAGTGTGAATACCCACCTAAACAAGAGTAAGCGCTATTAAAACTAAGACAAAAGGAAATGTGAGTGAAGGAATACATCAAATAATTCTATAGGTTGTCCATCGTATTTAAGAAAATTATTTATATATTAAGAGTTTATTGTTAGATACATCAATAGGAACAAATTTTATATTTAAGACAAGATTATAATGGTAAGAATCCAATCAGTGATAGAGCCTTACTAGATATACCTAGAACCACTCATAGACTTCGAATAAAACACACAACATTCATAGCAACATAAACATACAGAGGTATATATGTTGAAATTATTCAACACATGAGGAAACAACAACTAAAGTTTGTTTATACCTTTTCTCTCCACAAAAATTCAAAACGAAAACAAAGAGCTAACCTAATGGTCAAAAACATATTTACATTAAAGCCGTGAGAGAACCAACCTAGTAGAAATTTCGAAGGGATGCCAAATACCATGAAGAGAAGAATATACCAAAACTTTGAAGTCAATCAAGGCCTTCCTTCTAAGGTTATATATGATAAAAATAACTTTTCAAATGGGTTTTAACTTTTCTATGTGAAAGCATAAATGATAAAGCATCTTTTTTAGGATCATCCTTTGGCCAAATCCTATTAAAAACATGCTCATTGAGATTGATTTGTACATTACTCTTTAGAGGTAATTTCATTTTTTTTAATTTCCTATCAAGATTGTTTCAATTAACAATCTTCAAAGTTGTGCATCTTTTGTTCTACATTTTTATTATATTGAAAAATGAACAAAATTTCCAAAATCAATAATGATATCTTGAACTTTTTGATGAAAACCAAATTATATTGAAAAATAACAAAATTTCCAAAGTCAATAATGATATCTTGAACTTTTAGAATACTAATTGGAAAGTCACTAGTGATATCATAAACTTTTTGAATACTGAATTATAAATATCTTTTATCTTTTTATTATTAAATTAATTATATTTTTAACTCCGTATATTCCTTTTACATTGAATTACACTAACCTTTACGTTAAATGTCATTCCTGTATTGCTCCAATTTTTACTTTGCAAGTTCATGAAATGAAAATGGTTCAAACGAAGAGAAAAATCGATCCAAAAGCCATTTCTCGAATCTCTTCACAATGTTTTGCACCGATCAAGCTATCCATAAAAATGTTGAGAGAGACAATTTATAAAGTTATATAATCATTAAAATTTGAAACATATGATGAATTATTTATTTATTATGTGGAGTGGTGCTTTATAACTTAGTATAGAGAAAATGGTGTAACGTTCCTACTTAACAAAATCATTAAAATTAAAAAATTTAATTATCAGCCAAAACAACAACCCAATATAGAGAGATGTTGTAATGTTCCTAAGTAACAAAACAATAAAAAATAAAAAATTTAATTATCCCCCCAAAAATGTCAATATAGGGGAGACGTTATAATGTTCCTACCTAACAAAATAATAAAAAATAAAAAATTTAATTATCCCAAGTTGGCCTTGCACATGGTTTTTAATTATCAACCAAAATAACAACCCAATATGGAGAGATGTTGTAATGTTCCTAAGTAACAAAACAATAAAAAATAAAAAATTTAATCATCCCCCCAAAAATGTCAATATAGGGGAGATGTTATAATGTTTCTACCTAACAAAATAATAAAAAATAAAAAATTTAATTATTCCAAGTTGGCCTTGCACATGGTTTTAAAACCATGTGCAAGGCCTCCTAACAAACTCAAGGTTTTATTGTACATAGTTTAGGAGGGCCTTGCAAATGGTTTTAAAACCATGCGCAAGGCCTTCTAAACAACCCATGGTTTTATTGTACATGGTTTAGGAGGGCCTTGCATATGGTTTTAAAACCATGTGCAAGAACCTCCTAAACAACCCATAATTTTAAAAGAATGTGTTAAAACCATGACTTTAAAACCATCAATTCCTAAGATTTGGATCTAAACTCATTTATTTATTTTGATAAACATTTATGGTATAAAATAAACCATGCATATAGGGTAGTAGGGTCTTAGTAAAACTATGATTTTATTATTACAAATGTGTTATGAGATGGCATATTTTATATTAAATTGGAAATATTGGTTTTTTCTTTTATATATATGAGATGGCATATTTTATATTAAATTGGAAATATTGGTTTATATATATCATTGTAAATGTATTAAATAGTTTTAACAAATTATGTTAAAATTATGTTAAAACAATATTAATGTCTAATTTTCATACAAAATATAATAAGACAAATTACTTTTTAATATTGGAAAGTTTTTTTTATAAACCATGAATAATGTCTCCATCTAAATGGTTGACATGTATAATAATTGATGAAAATCCTTGTTAGTTAAATAAAGTATTGTCACACATGGTCAACCAAATTCTACAATTGTCAATCAATAACATCTTAATAGTCATTCATGGTTAATTATGGTTACACTTATCAAACGCCATTTGACACCTGTAGTTGACTATCGTTAAACATGGTCAATCTTAGCTACCAAATTGCAACCATGGGTCATTAAATTTAACCTTCGTAAAACAAAGCCAATCATGGCTCACAAGAATCAACAATCGTCAAACAATTGTTAACCATGGTTACCTATGGTTAAGCTTAGTTAAACATGGTAAACATAGTGAACCTTAATGATCATGTTCAAACCATACTCAACTATGCTTGACCAAGGCCTAAGATTCTCAACCATGGTCAAACATAGTCAACAATAAAAAACATGGTAAATGACATTCAAACATGGCCACACATAGTCAAACATAGCCAACCATTGTCTAACATATTCTACAATAATTAATCATTTTGAATCATGGTTGAACACAATGAACTATGGTCACGAGTGAATCCATGAAGATGGGTAATACTTTTTGTCCAAATATGGTGATGAAAATTTCATATTTTACTCATTTATTAAATTGAAACCATTGAAACTCACCTAAGCCTTATGAATCTCAACTTGCAATAAAAAACTAAATTGAAGAGAATTATGTTTTCTTTTCAATTATATTTATAGAAAAATACTAATGTAATTTAATGTGTTGAATTTGAATTTAAAGAAATGTTTGTCATTGCGTACTTTTTTTATGGGAAAAATATACTTTTTATTATTTTTTGAAAATAAGCACTGAATATTTGAATCACATTTGTGTACCTAGAGTAGTGAGGTGCTCTACATCCCAGTATGGGGGAGATGTTGTCACGTTACTAACGTTATTCTAGCAAAAATAAAAAATAATTAAAAAATTCATGTCAGCTCACAAAATAAATAAATAAAGAAAATTGAATAAAAAGTAGGCTCATAAAATAAAATAAAAAATAAAACAATTAAAAAGTTATTAAAAAAATCGATGTTTGTTCATAAAAAAAATCAATGTTGCCTCATAAAATATAAAAAAATAAATGCATAGATAAATTTTAAACACGGATCTGCAAAGCATGGAGAGGGACCACATTTATTGATGTGGAATTTTTTTTTGGACGTGTAAAAAAATTAAGATTAAAAAACATTACACCAAAAAATTGGATCCCTCTCGATGCTTGATAGGTTTGGGTTTAAGATGGATCTATGTTGGTGTACAATTTTTTGTTCATGTAAAAAAAATTTATTGTTTACATAAATTGAAGACCAAAAATACCCTTTTGAAGATGATATGTCGATGTGGGGCGTATATATATATTTTTAAAATTTTATGGTTTTGTACTTTTTATGTGATTTTTCTTTGAGTTCCTTTAAAGTTGTGGATAGGGTTTTTAAGTGTAAGTTTTAAAACAAAATTAAAAAAATTATATCACACAAACTCAAAAACATGTAAATTATATGCCAATAGATAGAGCATTTGTTGATGAATTCACTGGCATCAAGTCCACCACTTAAGGTGCAATTAATGATAGGGTTTATGTCCATCAAATAGGCTAGTAAAATTAAATGTGCAGAAGAAGGGGCTAGCAACCTAGTTTTAAGTCCCTTAATTGAGGTCATAACTCAGTTGAGGTCTAAATATACCTCGATCAAGGGCTCTAATTGTTTTTTAATACCTTGATCAAATTTTTTATTGGGTAAGAAAATTAGCTCTATTGAGCATCTTACTACACCGCTATGTGTAACAAACTACAACACACAAACTTCCCAACAGCTAACCCGACATTAAATAGATTCATCTTTCGAATAAAGCTTGATCAAGGGGTTAAAATTACCTTGAATGATCTATTGTTTGGGGCAATAGTGCCCCCCCCCCCCCACTGCTTGCCAAATAGTGTTACCCATATTTATGGCAACACCCGCACACATAGTCAACCTACTATGCAACCAAGTCCCAGAAATAACATAAAAGGAGTATAGATAAACCAGAAGAAAGTAATCCATGCCTTAATAATTGAGAACAAAGATGAATATCAAGCCTCTTCGAGGGGGAAACCTCCTTACACATTACTAAGTACATAAGACAAGACAATATGACATGATTCAAATGAAAAGGTATCCTTCCTATATATAGAATACAAAGGGGTACAATTACAACTAATGGACCCCAACCAACATAGCTAATATAATAATGCTAATAACAATTACCACTACTGGACCAAAGATGAAATCAAGAGTAGTATAATGTGAAACACTATAGGGGGGATGTGCCCAACATTTAGGTCTTAACATGCCCCTCCCCTTGAGACAAGTGTTGTATGTGTGTTGTCCTCAATGCTTGGGCAGTTGTGGATGCATCTGTATAAAGGACTCATCTTCGCATGTCAAATATGCAACTGGTAAGTTCTTTCGCTTGATGAGGTACTTAGTAATAGCCGGATTTCATTGTTGTTTGGTCCTTATTTCAACTATTTGTTTAGGTTCCTATTCGATTTTTCCTTCTTAAAAACTCCTTTAACTGTGATGTTGATCTCTGTTGTTTCATCCTATTTTTTGACATATTCAGTATTTGAAGAATTGCTTGCTAGTGCTTTATGCAATTTGCCACTACTTGAATTGTTCCATGTAACTTCTGCATTGTTTCACCAAAGGCCACAACTAATGTACTTTCATTAAAAAGATGAGAAATATCTCTGTAACATGAGCCATACTTCGTGTGTATCATTACCACTGGTGTAGAGTAATAATGTTGGCTAGGACTATTTATGCCAACCTCTAACATTTATTCAATCATGTGCTCCATTTCATTCTTTTGCCCATAATTTTTTATGCTAGAAGGAATGCTTCTTAGAATTAAGTCAATATAATGGTCCAGATATTGAACTAGTGGAACACTTATTAGAATATCTTCAAATACCTTTGAAGGATTATTAAGGATCCTTTAGAAATATGGGGAGATAGGAACCTTAGATGTTTAACATCTAGTGAGCATAA
The DNA here is from genome assembly GCA_001517045.1 of Pseudotsuga menziesii. NCBI lineage: Eukaryota > Viridiplantae > Streptophyta > Pinopsida > Pinales > Pinaceae > Pseudotsuga > Pseudotsuga menziesii. Next base: position 133,281 of record LPNX010805749.1, on the reverse strand, counting down.
TTGTGCAATTACACCTTGTTGTCCTTTCTTCAACAATTTGGTCATACCATTAGAACTTATCACCTTGCCTAGTTTCCTTTTCATACCATTTAACATACAAAAATTTCTTCCTAGGAAAATTTCATGAAAAGCATTTGAAAATTAAAAGCCACTATTCCCAATGATTATTTCCATTGAATCCCTAATGCCACATCAACACCACCCATTGAGATGGAAATCATGGGACCATTCAATACATATCTCCCCATAGTAAGATTGATATTATGGTATTTCCATGAACAATTAATAGTTTCTCCATATGCAATCTTTACTTGAAATGCTGGTGTTGGATACAAAAAACAATTTAGATCTTTGGCTACTTTATAGTGAATGAAATTATGAGTACTACCAGAATCAATCAACACTCTTACCATTTTCATTTTGATATATCCTTCGATCTTGAGAGTTTTAGGAGTGTTAATTCCAGCCAAAGCATGGCAAGATATGGTGGGATTACTCACTTCTAGTTCATCCCTTAGCGGTGGTTCATGTTCTTTTTGTTCTTCCTCTTCATATTCTATGTAGAATAATTTATTTTCTCCACACTTATGTCCTTTACTATACTTTCTATCACAATTAAAGAATAGACATTTCACTCTTCTTTCCTCTAGTTGCTGAGGTGTTGAATAAAGTTGTCATTAATGTCAAACTTTGTATGTATATGTCCTCCAAATAAATCCCCTTATGGTGTAGTGGTTACACATGGCCCTCCTTGGAAGACAATTTGTGATGTACACATATGGATAAAAAACCCACTACAACAAATTTGACTTTTAGGGGCGGTCGTCTTCTCGCCTCCAAGAGTCACTTTTGGGGCCGGTTTTGGATTTGGAGGTGGTCTTTACAAAATCACCCCTAATAGCACCGACGGTAATAGTTTTTACTTTTAGGGGTGGTTCTGAACCCCCCCCAAAATCACCCCTTTTGGGGGTGGTTTAGAACTACCCCCAAAAGTGAATTTTGGGGGCCGTTCTAACCCCCCCCCCCACCCCCAAAATTCACTTTTGGGGACGGTTCTAAATCACCCCCAAAAATCACTTTTGGAATTTTAGGCGCAGTTCTAACGCCCCCCCCCCCCCCCCCCCCCCCCCCCCAAAAAAAAAAAGTCAATTTTTGACTTTTAGGGGCAGTTCTAAACCCCCCCAAAAGTCACTTTTAAGGGCGGTTATAAACCCCCCTCGTAGCTACCTATAGGGGCGGTTCAAAACCCCCCTTAAAAGTCTTTATTACAAAACTTTGGGGGCATTTTTAAACCCCCCTCGTAGGTACCTATGGAGGTGATTCGAAACCCCCCCTAATACTCTTTACAAACATTTGGGGGTGGTTATGAACCCCCCTCATATAAACTTATAGCAGGGGGTTTGAATCCCCCTCATTGTAACATACAAGGGCAGTTTTGAACCCCCCTCATAGCCATAATAAATCATAATAAAATATATTTTATTTAAAACATCAACCTTGCAATATCATTTGGGAATGAAGGAATTGAACCTTCAACCTTCTGCTTGTAAAGCGAGCACTCTACCATTGAGCTAGAACCCTTTAAGAATTGAATAGAACCAGTTACAAAAATCTAGTTTCAAATTCCCACCAACTATTGTACTTGAGCCAAAAAAATAATCCAAAGGCATGGGGATGTTCTTTGGTGATCTGGATATCCAGCCATGGTCTCACATCTTTATTCTTGTGTTCACAAGTGCAAAAGATAGGGCTGCAAATTTAAAGAAAAATAAAGTATGACTGTGTAAAAAACATGACTGCACAGACAATCAATCCAAGATTGACTAAGTGATAAAAAATTGACTAAGTGATGAAAAATTGCCCTCAAGCAGTTTCCTTATCAAAATGTCCACCATAATTCGTAGGTAGAAGTAAATGTTCGCCCTGACCTTCCATTCTGTGGCTTGTTGAAGTACCTATCTAACCATGGTTTCATTTCTCATAAAAAGTTCTTGAAGAAAAAGATATGGGTCTGGAAAAATAATTTTTTTGGGAAAATTAGTCAAAATTGCCTTGGGAAAATGACCACCATAATTCATAGCTTAATAAAAATGCACGACCCATCCTATAAGGCTATTTTCAAATGCCCACCAACTGTTGTCCTTGAGCCAACAAATTAATCCAAATGCATGGGGATATTCTTTGGTGATCTGGCTATCCAGCCATGGTCTCACATATTTATTTTGATGTTCACAAGTGCAAAATACAGGGATGCAAATTTAAAGAAAAATAAAGTATGACTGTAAAAAATATGACCAAGTGATGAAAAATTGACTAAGTGATGAAAAATTTCCCAAAAGCAGTTGCCTTATGAAAATGTCCACCATAATTCATAGGTAAAAGTAAATTCCTGCCCTGACCTGCCATGTGGTATATTTTTGAAGTGCCTATCTAACCAAGGTTTCATTTCTCATAAAAGGTTCCTGAAGAAAAAGATATGGGTCTACCAAAACAAGTTTTTTTGGGAAAATTAGTCAAAATTGCCTTGGGAAAATGACCACCATAATTCATAGCTTAATAAAAATGCACTCCCCATCCTATAATGTTGTAGCTTGTTTACCTGTATATCTAACCATGGTCTCAATTTTTCTTAATAGTGTTTGTGGAGAATGCTATGGATCTACCAAAATAGGCGTTTAGGAATTTTTCTTCACCAAGTTCACTAAAATGCATGCCTAGGTCAGAGGAAGAATACTCTGAAGGTGAAATGAGTTGTGTTGTGCTCAGTGAGATATTCTACATCATTTGATGACATTGGTTTAGGGTTTTGGTGAAATAAAAAAATCACCTTGAAAATGGCACATTTGTCCAAGTGTTAAAACCAGTAATGAAAGGTCGTTTATAAATTCCCGCCACATGTTGTTCCTATGCCCAAAAATTCATCAAATGACATGGGTCTGTTCCCTAGATATATGTCTACTGTTGATGTATATGTAACTTCGGAATGTATTCTTCTATATATTTCATATATTGTAACCCGATGTTTATTCTGGGATGTTTCTATTATGTATTTGAGTCATGTGGTCATGCCCCGATGTTCCGATCGAGAGGATTATAATGTAAACAAGTCATATCAAGTCATTGGGTAAGTCCCCACTATTTAGGGGCACTTGGGTTATTATACACTAATTAAGGTGTAGGCTCGAGTATTAATTATTAGGTTGA
>LPNX010805749.1:93961-125519 GCA_001517045.1 Pseudotsuga menziesii | reverse complement strand
GATCCAGATCCAGTCCAGTGATGATGATCCAGATCGAGTGATGATCTAGATCCTGTGATGATGTCCTATGATGATCCAGATCGAGAGATGATCCAGATCCAAATGACTTGAAAACGAAGATGACCTGATGACAGAGATGACTTGAAGATGAACATGATCCAGTGATATAGAGAAGAAGACTAGTGCTGAAAATTGTGTCGAAAGAATACCTTCCTAGTTAAGAGGGAGTGTTGATGTATATGTAACTTCGGAATGTATTCTTCTATATATTTCATATATTGTAACCCGATGTTTATTCCGGGATGTTTCTATTATGTATTTGAGTCATGTGGTCATGCCCCGATGTTCCGATCGAGAGGATTATAATGTAAACAAGTCATATCAAGTCATTGGGTAAGTCCCCACTATTTAGGGGCACTTGGGTTATTATACACTAATTAAGGTGTAGGCTCGAGTAGTAATTATTAGGTTTAGTGCACTTCAAGTCAACGGATGAATATAAATAGAGAGTGATAGTCTCTCTATTTATCACTTGTGACTTAGCTCTCTTGCTCTCTCAAGTGTGGCGCACTTTTGGAGAAGGAAATTCTTGGGCTTGACAGAAGACAGAAGGCTGCTGTTGTGAAGGGAGGTCATCTTACTGTTTTGGGATCACATCTTGTGGTGATACTATCTTAGAGGAAGTTGAGGGGTTTTCTCCATTTATGGTTTCCCCTCCTAAAATCTTTGTGTCTCTTGTCTCTTGTGATGTGCTTATGTGATTGCTGTGCTTGTTATTCTCTCAGTGAAAAGATCTTATCATAATGCTAGCTTAAATGTTGAAAAACTAACATCTACCTATGCATGGTTTTATTTTTCTTTTTGGTGATCACTTGTGCAAGGAATACATCTGTCAAAATGAGAAAAATCATAATGGCCACCAAAGATAAACTATGAAAATGTGTCCAAGTGTTAAAAACAGGAATTGAAGAGGTGCTTTGTAAATGCATGCCATAGGATGTGGTTGTGTAGATAGCTTCATCAAAAGGTGTGGGTCTATTAACTGCTAAATTGTCTATCTATCCCTGGGTTCATTATTTGTAATAAAGATTACATGTGTGAAATATATATTTTCCAAATTGAAAAAAAAATTGTGTGAGAAGCCATTTTGAAATGACTGCCAGAGGCTCTGTGTGTGCCAATAAATCTATTAAAAAATATGAATCTCTTCTCTGATGATCTATCCATATATCCATAGTATCAGATCCTAATATGGTGAACAAACGTGTGAGATATGGATTTGCCAAGTTGGAGAAAAAAAATGTTGCCTATTAAAAATAAATAAAATCTGCTCAAGTGTTAAAACTAGTTACATCAGGCTATTTTCAAATGCCCACCAACTGTTGTCCTTGAGCCAACAAATAAATCCAAAGGCATGGGGATGTTCTTTGGTAATCTGGTTATCCAGCCATGGTCTCACATATTTCTTCTGGTGTTCAAAAGTGCAAAATACAGCACTGCAAATTTAAAGAAAAATAATGTATGACTGTGTAAAAAATATGACTAAGTGATGAAAAATTGACCAAGCGATGAAAAATTTCCCTAAAGCAGTTGCCTTATAAAAATGTCTACCATAATTCATAGGTAAAAGATAATTCCCTCCCTGGCCTTCCTTTCCATAGCTTGTTGAAGTACCTATCTAACCATGGTTTCATTTCTCATAAAAAGGGCATGAAGAAAAAGATATATGTCTGCCAAAACAAGTCTTTTTGAGAAAATTAGTCAAAATTGCCTTGGGAAAATGACCATCATAATTCATAGATTAATAAAAATGCACGCCCCATCTAGTAAGTATGTATCTTGTTTACCTGGATATCTAACCATGGTCTTAGTTTGTCTTAAGAGTGTTTTTGGAGAAAGTTATGGATCTGCCAAAAAAGGGGTTCAGACAGTATTTTCCACCAAGTTCACTAAAATGCATGCCTAGGTCAGAGGAAGAATATTCTGAAGGTGAAATGAGTTGTGTTGTGCTTAGTGAGATATCCTACATCATCTGGGTACATTGGTTCAGTTTTTTGGTGAAATAAAAAATCACCTTGAAAATGGCACAGTTGTCCAAGTGTTAAAATTGGTAATAATAAAAGGTCATTTAGAAATACCCGCCACATGTCGTTCCTATGCCCAAAAATTCATCAGATGAAACAGGTTTTTTCCTTGGATATCTTTCTACCTATCCATGGTTTTAATTTTCTTTTTGGTGATCACATGTGCAAGGAATACATTTTTCAAAATGAGAAAAATCATAATGGTCACCAAAGATAATGATTCGGAAGGATCTAAACGGTGCAAACGGCGTGTCAAACGGACTCCAGATGCAAAAGATATTGTGTTTTGAAGTTTGGCCCCAACAGGGAAAATTTTGGCTAAAGTGCCATGTGGCACTCCCTCAAGCTGCCACGTGGTAGTCAAAAAGTGCATTCTGTTGACATGGCATGATGATGTGGAATGATGACATGGCATGATGATGTGGCATGCTGACATGGCATGATGATGTGGCATGCTGACATGGCATGCTAAATGGCATGATGATGTGGCATGATGATGTGGCATGATGATGTGGCATGCTGATGTGGCATGATGACATGGCATGATCATGTGGCATGGTGACATGGCATGATGACTAGCATGCATGCATTTACTCATGAGAAATCATAAAATGATTAATATTTGAAGTGAGTGGAAAAATTACTCACATATTACTCATTTATTTATTCCTTGAGTTGTTATGAAGTTAATGCATGGTTGTAACCAAAAACAAACATGTCATATTTGTAAAGAAGTTGTAACAAGTTGGTTTATGGTTGAAAAACCAACATGCTATTGAAAAAAGGGATTTTGTTATGTAATGGATTATTGTTGGATTTTGTAAATGTCATTATGGGAAAGTAACTAAATGTGAAAACCCATGGGCATGTGGGCATGAACCATATTTTTGGTTTATGTTCTTAAAATCCAAACCAATTTGTAACTAATCCCAATTTGGAGAATCACATGTATCATGCCACCAAGAGTAGCTTCTCCTATTTAAGCACTTGTCATGTGCATTTGAAGGGAGCTCAAGTTTGGAGAGATGTAGCCCATAGAGGAAGAAAGCATCTGAGAGGCCCCATTGGGGGTGTCCATTGGAGAAGCTCATGGAGAGGCTCCAACCTTGTAGTTCCAGCTCAGAGAGCAAGCATGGCTCCATCATGTCCGAAGGTGATCGAGCTTAGGAGACAAAGAAGCAGAGTCAGTTCGAGGAGGCAACATTTCAATTTACATTTGAAGGCAAGTAGCGACCATCTACACTCTCATCCCGAAGGAAAAAGGTGAAGGGATTGGTTGGTAAGAGTGTGACTTTGGTTTTATTGATGCACTTGTCATGCAAACATATTTTCATCTATTAAGACTATCCTGCAGAAGATTGTGTGGCGTAGCTCGAGGTTCGTGGCTCGTAGAGTCAATTGAAAGAGTGCGATTTGCAACATTATGCAAGTCTTTGATCCGTTCAAGGTTTGTGGCTCGTAGGGTCATTTGAAAGAGTGTGATTGGCTACATTGGGAAAATATCTTCATGTCCAAGTTTGGCAACTTCTCGAGACAAAGGAGGCAGGCATTTGCTTGCTCGATTTCTGCAGTCTTCGATTGAGTCCTATAGCTTGTGCACTTATGTGACCCATCAGAGGCAGTTATGGTGCGGCGGTAGAGATGAACAAATGATGAAGACTCTGTAGGTGAATCCGTTCTGATGTATCTTATGTATTTGTGCATCTTTGCAATGGATTGGTCACTCTATTTTGGAGTAGGCCCGAAGACGTAGCCAGGAGATCTGGTGAACTCCGTAATCAAATCGTGTCCCTAATGTGCTTGAATGATTTTTCATTTTCATGTGGATGATTCTATGTTACATACTTATATTATGCTCATGTTCACTTGCACTAACGTCAGAAAAACGACCCTATTGGTCCCGATTGTTTCGAGCGGGTTCTATGACTTTCCGGGCTCGCCCCCGGGATCAGATCAGATAAACTATGAAAATGTGTCCAAGTGTTAAAAACAGGAATTGAAGAAGTGGTTTGGAAATGTGCGTCATAGGATGTGGTTGTGTATATAATTTCATACAAAGGTGTGGGTCTGTTATCTGGTAAATTTTCTATCTATCCTTGGGATCAATATCCGTAATAAAGATCACGTGTGTGAAATATAAATTTTCCAAATTGAAAAAAAAATGCATGAGAAGCCATTTTGAAATGCCTGCCAGAGGCTCTGTGTGTACCAATAAATATATTAAAAAGTATGAGTCTCTTCTCTAATGATCTATCCATCTATCCATATTATCATATCCTAATATGGTGAACATACATGTGAGATATGGATTTTCCAAGTTGGAGAAAAAATGTTTACTTGTTAAAAATAAATGAAATATGCCTAAGTGTTAAAAATAGTTTTAGAAGGCTATTTTCAAATGCCCACCAACTGTTGTTCTTGAGCCAACAAATTAATCCAAAAGCATGGGGATGTTCTTTGGTGATTAGGATATCCAACCATGGTGTCACATCTTTATTTTGGTGTTCATAAGTGCAAAAGACAGGGCTGCAAAATTTCAAGAAAAATAAAATATGTCTGTCTGAAAAATATGACTGCATAGACAATCAATCCAAGACAATCAATTCTAGGTAGGATAGGTAAATCCCATGGCCAACAAGAGACCATTGGGTGGTAGAGAATGAAAGGGAATATTGTGCATCTTGCTGAAGACACTAGTTTGGTCTTTTGATATAGTCTCCACATCCATAATATGTAAGACGTTTCAAGTTCTAACTAAAAATACATTGGCAAATAAGTTAATGCATGGAAAAATACCCAATGTATAGGATTCTCATAAGTCACTATGAATGCAGAAATGATCCACATGTAAGATATTCATTCTTCACTCCAATCCTTAACAATTTTCATCATTAATTTTCTAAAAGTAAAAAAATCACTGTAAGCAAATATAAAATGAGCTGCTTGTTTACCATAAATGTGATGAAAAATTGACTGATGAAAAATTTCCCTAAAGCAGTTTTCTTATGAAAATGTACACCATAATTTATAGATAAAAGTAAATGCCCTCCTTGACCTGCCATGTCGTACCTTGTTGAAGTACCTATCTAACCATGGTTTCATTTCTCATAAAAAGTGCTTGAAGAACAAGATATGGATCTGCCAAAATAAGTGTTTTTGGGAAAATTAGTCAAAATTGCCTTGGCAAAATGACCACCATAATTCATATCTTAATAAAAATGCACGCCCCATCATGTAATGATGTAGCTTGTTTACTTGGATATCTAACCATGGTATTAGTTTGTCTTAAGAGTGTTTTTGGAGAAATTTATGGATCTTCCAAAACAGGCATCCAAGTAGTTTTCTTCACCAAGTTCACTAAAATGCATGCCTAGGTCAGAGGAAGAATATTTTGAAGGTGAAATGAGTCACTGTTGTGCTTAGTGAGATATTCTACATCAACTGGCGACATTGCTTTAGGTTTTTGGTGAAATAAAAAAAATCACCTTGAAAATGGCATAGTTGTCCAAGTGTTAAAACCAGTAATAAAAGGTCATTTAGAAATGCTCGCCATATGTTGTTCTTGTGCCCAAAAATTCATTAGATGACATGGGTATGTTCCTTGGATATCTGTCTACCTATCCATGGTTTTAGTTTTCTTTTTGGTGATCACTTATGCAAGGAATACATCTGTCAAAATGAGAAAAGGCATAATGGCCACCAAAGATAAACTATGAAAATGTGTCCAAGTGTTAAAAACAGGAATTGAAGAGGTGGTTTGGAAATACACGCCATAGGATGTGGTTGTGTAGATAATTTCATCCAAAGGTGTGGTTTTGTTATCTGGTAACTTGTCTATCTATCACTGGGTTCAGTATCCATAATAAAGATCACGTGTGAAATATAAATTTTCCAAATTGAAAAAAAATTGTCTGAGAAGCCATTTTGAAATGCCCTCCAGAGGCTCTGTGTGTGCCAATAAATCTATTAAAAATTATGAATCTCTTCTTTGATGATCTATCCATCTATCCATAGTATCATATCCTAATCTGGTGAACACACGTGTGAGATATGAATTTTCCAAGTTGGAGAAAAAAAATGTTTGCCTGTTAAAAATAAATGAAATCTGCATAAGTGTTAAAACCAGTTACAGAAGGCTATTTTCAAATGCCCACCAACTGTTTTCCTTGAGCCAACAAATTAATACAAAGGCATGGGTATGTTCTTTGGTGATATCGCTACCCATCCATCGTCTCACATATTTATTATGGTGTTCACAAGTGCAAAAGACACGGCTGCAAATTTAAAGAAAAATAATGTATGACTATGTAAAAAATATGACTAAGTGATGAAAAATTTCCCTAAAGTAGTTGTCTTATGAAAATGTCCGCCATAATTCACAGGTAAAAGTAAATTCCCACCCTATCCTGCCATGTCGTAGCATGTTGAAGTAACTATATAACCATGGTTACATTTCTCATAAACAGTGCCTGAAGAAAAAGATAGGGGTCTCCCAAAACAAGTCTTTTTGGGAAAATTAGTCAAAATTGTCTTGGGAAAATGACCACCATAATTCATATATTAATAAAAATGCATGCCCCATCCTGCAAGGTTGTAGCTTGTTTACCTGAATATCTAACCATGGTCTCATTTTGTCTTATGAGTGTTTGTGGAGAAAGTTATGGATCTGCCAAAATAGGATTTCAACCAATTTTCTTCACCAAGTTCACTAAAATGCACGCCTAGGTCAGAGGAAGATTATTCAGAAGGTGAAATGAGTTGTGTTGTGCTTAGTGAGATATTATACATCATCTGGTTTCATTGGCTCAAGGTTTTGGTGAAATAAAAAAATCACCTTGAAAATGGCATAGTTGTTTAAGTGTTAAAACCTGTATTAAAAGGTCATTTGGAAATTCCCACCATATGTTGTTCCTATGCCCAAAAATTCATTAGATGACATGGGTCTATTCCTTGGATATCTGTCTACCTATCCATGGTTTTAGTTTTCTTTTTGGTGATCACATGTGCAAGGAATACATCTGTCAAAATGAGAAAAATCATAATGGTCACCAAAGATAAACTATTAAAATGTGTTCAAGTGCACAAGTAAATTTGAACCTGAAATCCGACTGTTATTCGAAGATGCCATATTTTTTTGCCGTTGGTGGGAATTTGTCGGTTATTCGACACCAGTTTAAACTCTGTCGATATTTCGACATCATATTACCTGAACTAGACATAAAAAATCGGACAATAAGACGTCGAATAACTGGCGGGTTTCACTACAATACGACACCTGTAAGCCGTCCTTTCTATGACCTATTCGTCGGATGTCATGTCCTACAATTTCAAAAATCCAATGGCCTATAGATTCCCTGGGTGTTGGAATTTCGACGGCCTGAGGATGTTTTTTTTTAAAATAGCGAAACCAAAGTGTCAGTTTCAAGATTGTTAGAACTTAAGATATTATCAGCTCTCAAATGGAATTCATTTAACACACAAGCATTATCTAATGCCATATTTTCTCCATTATTGTCATTGGCACTTGAAACTTGGTGGTTAAATTTGAAAGTATGCCATATTTTCTCCTAAATAAGGTATATTTATCATTTAACATATTAAGTGATTATCTGATTCAACATATCAGTCAGTTCACTTACTAGGAGTTCTACAAGATTTTATTCCACATGAGGATAAAATTCTCTCCCTTCCATCAACTAACTTATTCTCATGGGAACATATTATATGAATTATAGTCTATTACTCAAGTATGTCAAGGTATTCCATAGAATATGGATCCCGCCTAGTTATAACATATAGTGAAAAGATAGCAAAAAACCAACCTCTCTCGTACACCCAAGGTCCTTATTCTCTTTTATGGCCATGCAAATTTATCCTGGAAAAATTTGAACTTTGAAGTGCTCGGAATTCAGGATTTCCACAAGTAAGATATCACCATCTTTTGCATTGTGATCAGAAGCAAATTCAGACCATCCAGTAGTGAACACAAGTCTCCGTTCAGACTACAGGTATGCATACCAGTCTATTCTCCATGAAAACCCATCACAATCCTCGAATGTTGCAATGCCTTGTGACCCTGAGAGATATTTTTTCATGAACATTACTGGGAAAGAATGCAAAATAAAAACACATGAATCCATAAGAGATCATACAATAAAGAAGAATGCACTTGAGAAGAGATAAAAGAAAAAATACATTTGAAAAAAGAAAACTCAAGGATACTTTAAAATAGAAAGGGATACAAGTTTTAAGAATTCATATGACACGAGTATAAGATAAATGAAAGTGTGCCCTACGTGAATGTGACCATGGTACTAGGTGGTATCATTCTCTAACAGTGATCATTTAAAGTTTTGACACAGTGAAGTGTAAAGACGTGTTTTTTTTTCCAATTTTATGTAATATTATAGTTTCTCCATACAATATCATATTTTTCCTCTTTTTCATCCATCTCATCACACTGAAGTTGATATCCATCTTAGTATCCCTAAAGGTAGTTCAACCAGTTGTCATGAATCTTGTTGGGTACTTGGCTAGTTATTTGTCATCATGTGCTTGGTTCAAATGTATTTTGGTGAAGTCTATTAATATATGCAGTCATGTTTCCCAAGAATGCCATCTGTGTATGTGGGTAAGCATCGTTAGGATTACCCATGAGTTTTTTACTTGGAAAAAAAGTTGATAGCCATCTTCTCTTTAAATTTTAAACATTGCAAAACTGAAATATGCTCCTAAGAGAAAACAAATATACACAGAAACAATGTAAATAATATTTGTGTGGTTTGTGTGTCTTTCCAGCTAATAGTGAAGAATATCATAAACATAAGCCATGAATAGGACATTTCAGTCAAAGAACCAACACAAGCTCAAGAGAATACTCTAGTTACACATGAACATTATAAATATACATCACATATTGTTTTATGGTAAAAGAATACCTGATGAATTTCCTTTATGATGTTCTCCTTTGAGAGGTGTTGATACCTGAGAAGTAGCTCTATCCATGCAATCATTTTTTGGTTCCATCATAACACTTATAAGTAACATAAAAATATCCTAAAAGATCATTTGAACTACAAATATGTTTCTAAATATAAAAAAAATAAAAACCAATATTCAAGGAATTGGTCTACATAGATATCAAGTATGTTGACATCTCAGATGTAAAAGAATTAAATGATGAATTCCATAAAAAAACTTCTACAAATTTGTAACGGATTTCGTGAAAAATTTCTTACAAATATGTATGAAGGACTAGTTGAGCTTGCTGCAATGGCTCCTTTTATTCAACAAGGGCAACATAAAGAAATCCTAGGTGGTATTGCTTTAACTATAAAGGACTTAGATCATAGTTATGAGAGTGGTAATTCCTTTTAAGAGACTTGAATCTTGTTCTTTCACAGATAGAATTGAAGGATTAGATCCTGATATATTTCAAGTGTGTTTCTATGAAGGTGGATATCCTTCACAAGAACTTGTTTTCTGTTGTTAAGGATGACTTTCTTTTCCAAGAACAAAAAATGTGCTTATGAATTTTGACACTCAGGAAGAGGTAGGTGATTCTCTAATAAAACTTTGGGATCTACATAAATGGAGAAAAGTATTAGAAATTTACCTAACAACAGTTCCATGGAAAGGAACGCACTTTCCCAAAGCACCAACTATGACTTACAGAAATGAGTGCAAGCATGAATATCAACTTTTCATGTTTTCTGCCCAATAATATGATGTATTTGTATGTGTAATTTCTGAAAATAAATAATTACAACTTACAAGGGAAGAAATACCTTTTAGAATGTTAATGGTTTAAATAGGATCTTTTGAAAAATAAATATAAAATTATAACTACTATGTACAATGTATTATGGATCAAGTATTCTTCATATTAATTCTATTACTCATTCTTTTCCATTACATACATTTATGCTTTGCTCCATTATTACAACTATTATGCACTTTTGAAATAATAATAAGGAACAAGTGAATGGTTTAATGTAGGAATTGGATGACAACTTTTTTTAAGGAACATGGTAAAAGGGGTTGTCCATGCTACCATATACAATTTTAAACAAAGATAAAACATGCACTAGATGTGCATCATAATGGAAAAAAGATGAAAGGATGGAGAAGGAAACAACCCCAAAAATCCAAGAAAGGTTGTTATCTTGAAGAAAATAAAGGGACAAATTTATACCTACCAAAAAGTGAAATCCACAAAAATACTATAGTTGGAAGAATATCTAGACTAGGAACCAATTTCTCGGACAATATTGCAACAAGGAACAAAATGAATTTCCCTCTACACACATCATTTTACACACCAAGCCCAAACAATTAACTTAACCGATTGTTTCCAATGGTGATTTGTATTTGGCTAGTTCCATCCCACCAAGTTCCTATCTCGAATCCCCATGGCTTAGGTGCACTTATCTATTCCAAAGGATTTACTAGAGATGCCATCGAAAAATGTGGAAAAGCATCCCTTGGGTTTCTCCATGTGGTTTTGCTTGGGAAAAAACATATATATCATTCTACACACTACCAGAGGAAGGAAAATGAAGGAGATCACTGACTAAATATAAATAACATGATTTGAAGACCCCCTAGTGAATGAAATGACAAACAACATCAAAATATTGAAATATAAACTAAATTTGTTTTAATGAGGAAACATTGCAACATGAATTTCAGAAAAAAGAAGTGAATGTGTTTTCAAATATGATATTGAGGATCATTAATGGGAAAATTATCCTAGTGACTCTAAGAGAAATGTATCACCATTGGGGACCAATGTGGCCATGGCCATCCCCAATGATGATAAAAAATATTTTTTCCAATTGTCCATTCAAACTTGAATTCTCTAAAAGTAGCAAGACAACAAGGAAAATTCCCACAACATTCAAAAGAACACCCAAATCTATCAATGGGATGAGTTTCTTTCCATAGTTTCAAGACTCTATTACCTATACAGGGTGAAGTTGTAGAATAAATCAACTGGAAATACAAGATCCAAAAAATTAATGGAAAATGATATGGAAAATAGTGTGGGATTAACAACTTTCATTTTTTGTACAAACTTCTAGAACTACATGACCAGAATATATCAATTTACACAACATAATTCAACATCAACAAGCATACGTAATGGAAGCTTACAAATTGATGAATCAAGTTCTAGTGATGTGGTAGAATGAATTCAAGGTTGGAATTGAAATGAAGGATAACCATGACTCTGATTCGAGTTGTGGTAAGTCGAATTCAAAATAAATAATGATTTTATAGTATACAATCAACTTTCCAATCCCATCTAGTATCTATAGTACTCACCGAGAGGAGACAAGATCAATCTCTCAGCCAACACATAATTAATCTGAGTAAATGAAGGAAAGTTAATAATGCCCTTAACTTGCACTATATACTATTAAATTGCAATGAACCAATTTGAAGAAAAATGTATCGTATACAATTAATATGGTAGAAAACCAAGAATAAAAGTTTACTATTAACTTGCACTGAACCAAATTGGAGAGGAATGTATCGTATTACCTTGCAACTAAATGAATCTGGACCGTTGTCAATTTGTAGTGGAATTACTTGAGGGAGATCCAAAAAACTATGCGAACTTGTGTCATTGCTTAGTCAGATCCTCCTTGAGCTCTTTCAAGGTTCAATATACACCTTGGATTCCACTATCTTGAAATCATGCAATTAAGTGAATTGGAGGTTCTGAATTCGTTTATAATAATCTATGGCTAACAAGATGATTACTTGATGAATTTTTTATTTATGGTATAGAAGCATATTTGAAAATGAGGGAATTATGAAATGGGATAAGACCCACAAAAATGATCTCTTGCAGATGATTTGTACTCTTACCATTTCCTTCCTCTTCCTCCAAGAAAACATATATTTCATTTCACCCCCTTAATCATTTACTGTTTTTGAATTATTATCACAGACCTAGAGAGTTGGACCTGAAATTGATGTGTAGAGAGATTTAATTCCCTAACTTAATCACAACAAAAGTTTACTAAGATACCTAGAAATTTGGGTTATGGCTTTTACTTCAAACAATTGTGCACTCTAGAAATAATCTGGTAGTCTAATCTTAATGCTTCAAGGGATAGAAATTAGTATAAGACAATAACAATGCATCTTAGATCTATAAGTTATGGGACCATAGCCAAAGAGACCAATGCTGACAACATTGACATCAACTTCAACAATCCACATTTGTAAGTTGAAACCTGTGAAATATATGGAAGTTATAGCTACATGAAATATTGACAAACATGATCTTGTATGATTAAATAACTGAACTCCTAGTTAGGTTCAAAAACAAAGATAGGCACATAGAAATGGGAGCTAGGAGAAAGTGTAAGTATAATTAAATCAAGAAATCAAAATATACTAAGGCAATATTAAACCATAAAACATTGAACTCAGTTTCACCGCATGGAAAAGTAGGTCAAAACCTAATTTTTTGTGGATGAAAGTTGTATTATTTTTCAAATGGTAGTCAACCCAGATATCCACTCTTGCAAGAGTGAACTGGGCAAGGATAATCTCAAGATATGAGACCAGTGATTCGAACTAGTTTTCCATTGGAGAACGTATTTTAAATGTATTCTTAAAATTTCGTTTGGCTTATGTTGACATTCTAAATGTATTCTTAAAATTTACTTTAGCTTATGTTGACAGAAACCAATAATTAAAGATACTTGAGAAAGCCAATATAGATACCTGCAAAATCCAACCATTACAAAAGGGCCCTAACTGAGAGAAAAGAAATAGGCAAGAGTATGTGCTATCTACTAAAAATAACAAGACGAGGTCATAAAGCTGAACATACCTTGAAATTACAATAACCTTTCCATCGACAACATGATCTTGATAATAGTTTTCCTCTTCATTTTGATTGTTCTTCCATAAACTACAAGATAAAACATATGCAGGTTATATAAGTTGATGCAAAATCACGCTTGATGCATAAAGTGAATTCCAAAATCTTTTAAATAATAATCTTTTATCTCCATTCTATGCTAGTCTTATATGTGAAAAGTGGGTCAATATGCTAAAGCTACTTAATCAAGATGCAATTTCATATAATGTGAAGCTGGTCCTTTCTATAGGACTAAACTTTTCATCAAGTACATTATGCAAACTCATTTTACACAATTGCAACTAGAAAAAGTGCGACAACACATCTTTATTGTCATGCAAATGTTTTATCCAGGTTCAGTTCACTTCTTAGTAAATATAGACACTCATATGCTACACATGCTAAAAGTAGAAATAGATTGCATTTTATGTCAGGGATGTCATTAATATAAGACTTAATACTTCATAAAGATGATACAATTTAGGTACATATACTCATTTTTCCATGCATTGTGTTGAACCCATATTTAGTAGTACTAAAATATCTGCCCTACCCACATTACTAACTACCTAGTTTGGCATAAAGCTCTAGGTTATTGACAAGTTTGCCTCTTCAGAAGTACTTTGGATCAACCGAGTATTTCCCGCTATGACTAGGCCTAAATTGACAACATGGGTCTTCATTGAAATCTAGTTGAAGACTACTAGGCAAGGGTCGAATTCTAAGGGAAAAATATGTATACTCTCATAGTCATGGGATGGCAAGTACTTTCTAAAGTTTTTGGACACTATCATTATGCCTTGAGGCCAAAATTTGCACAAACTTTGTAACTGGAATGTGAAAATGGGATTTATCCAAAGAGTGAAATATCGATTTTTATCTATTACTAATTCCTGTCGAATAATGACATAAAGCATGAAACATAGTTTTGTCCAGATTGTGGTCCTGTGAAGACATTCTGCAGGGTAAGACAAGGTTGAATGCTTGCAATTATGCACCTGTATCAGAAGGAAAGCAGACTTTGCAGTGATCATGGACAAGAAAAGGAAATGTGTAAGTTCGCTTACCCTTTTGGCATTTTGCTCGGCAATATCCTTTGCAGCTTTTGATGTTGCTCGTTCAGGAAGAAATCTACCTCGTAGGAAATCGATAGTACTTATGTTTCTATCTTCATAAAATGCTTAAGACCTTCATAATAGAAATGTCTGCATTTCAGACCAGCTAATCCCAAAGTTCAAATCTCATAAGGCAAATCCTGAAGCAATGGGCTGAGAATGTAATGCGGTTGACCATTTGCACTAATCGATTGGAGCACAGAAATGAAAATCTTCAAATACCATAAACATGACAATTAACGAGACCCAAAAATTTAAAAGATACAAAACAAGGGTAATGATGTGTAGAAATTTGAAAAGCAAACATGGTGAGAAGGTATGCACTACCTAGAAATTTAAAGCTAAATAGACATTAGACAAAGCCCAAACTTTGCAAACACTACTGATCTTCTAGAGTTTCAGAAAATAAAGCTATAAAGACAAAGGGCTTGATCAAACCCAAAAATAGTCATAAGCTAAAATTTCAAAAATGGGTAAAAAATTATTGCCTTTCTTTGGTATGTGGGCTACCAATCTCTTTGGAAGACTAGTTGCAGTTTCTAGGAAGCTCATCCTTAGTAGCCCCATTTCTCGATGGCTTATCATTGTGATTTGAGTCCTCCATTTCAAAAAACTACAACCTAAACAAAGCCAGGTCGATAGCTCATTTTTTCCATATCGATAGCTCATTACAAAGTATGGCTGGCTCTATTATCACACTAACTTCCTCTCCCTACTCTGTCTCTAACTGGGTAAACTATAGCAACAAAAATGGCCGCGATCCATGAACTTTATAAACTGGTAATCGATTTGGGGTGAGTGCATATTTAAAAGGGGTGGTTTAGGGTTGAGTCCAACTGCTTTTTCTATATTTTTGTGATGGAATCAACAACATAACCCACATCTTTCTCCGCTAGTGAATCTGTTGGAGACATTTACCACCATATACACTCTTTTTGGTCAAATTGGCCTAGTTAAACCACTATCCTAAGTATAATTGACATTAATTGACTTCAGTGGAGCATTAATTTCCATCATCCAGTCACACTCATGCCTACCTACAGTTAAGGAATCTAACTTAGCCTTCTCCTACAGTCAAGAAGGCTAACTGGAGCACTCCGGGGGTGATCTAAGTGATATTAATGCACCTAATTGCTAATTGGTGGTTACAATCAGTTCAACCAGTCAGTTAAGGAACCTCCTCTCATTAAATATATTATTTAATGATTATTTATTATTATTTAATGATCAAAGTCAACAGGGGTGCCTCCACCAACTTCTGATGATCAGTTCAACTTCAGTTAATCTCATCGGGGTTCTTTGAAGTCATGGAGCACTAGCACTTGATGGTTGGATTGCTATGACATTTGTTGGATCTCTTTTAGTTGAGATTCAATCATTTATTGCACTCTGACTTCAGTTAGGGTTTGGTGATTCAATTAGGGTTTTGGTCAAGTGGTTAACTGAGTGTGATTGAATGGCTGACAGTCAGTTAAGCCAGACTCACTTATTGATTTCAAATTTCCTCCTTAGGTATTCGAATTCCTCATGGATTCAAGTTGTTGCTTGACATTGTTATTGTAACCATTCATTGTTTATTAAATATACAGAGAGGAAACCAATTCCGGTTCCAATTAACACCATTTCATGAGTTATTTGTTGATTATTTCTTGATGAGATTGATTATTTGTTCCTAGATCAATGTGCAAGAATAATATGGTATCATAACATATGGTGGGACGAAGATCTATCTCTCAAAAACAAGCTTTTTGACATATTTCTCCATGAAAAGTGAGCAATAGCTCAAAATTCCAGCACTGCACCAGAAGCCAAGGCTTACCACTCAATTTCCCAAGTAAAGAACTTGTTGATCAACATTGCTTGATTGACTATGCTAGGTGTGATGAAAGCCTAGAATGTGCAAGCTGTCCGACCTTATTTTTCCCTTTTTGTTTTGATTTTCAAGTTTCTACAGGTGAAGCATTCGCTACAGCACATCCAGATGGCCTCCTCAGCATATCTCTTGATTCCATACAATTTCCACTCATGGAAAAGTTATATGGAGATTTAGTTGCACTCCGAAGGACTTTTTATAGTCACAATGGACACTGAAGTTGAGCCTGGATCCGCCGTATAAAAAGCAAGATTCTTGAACAAGAAGGATGAAGCCTTCGGTTTCTTGTGCCTCTCTATTTCCCAAGACCTTCTCTTCCATATTATGGATTTGAATACACCGAAATAAATATGGGAAAAATTGGAATCTCTATATGAAAAGCATGATGAATTGAGGGTTTACTAGCTCGAAAATGAACTCATGTCTCTCCAACCTTCCAATTTTGAGACTCTGAATGATTTCTTTACAAAGTTCAAGCATACTATTTTACTCTTGAAGCAATGCAACGTGGAGAAGGAGGATGATCAGATCATCCTTTCCATTCTCTCCAAACTCGGGGCTGATTATTTAGTTTTTGTTTCTACATTTCGTGCAGGGAAGCTCACAACCCCCGGATGGAAGATGCCTACACTCAATGCCTTCATTGAATCCCTAACTAATGAACATGACAAGCTTGTCTAGATGGGGATCATCCGATATTCCCGTGATCAAGCCCTCCATGTCTTGGGGCACAAATATCTGAAGGGTAAAGGAAAGCAGCAGAAAAATCAGAAAACTAAATTTGATGCTCCCAAGCCTAGAGTTGAAAACCAACAGCATGATGAATCTTCCGGTTCAAGGAAGAACAAAGGAAAAGGGCACAATGGGAAAGAAAAAGTCAAGTGTTCTTACTGCGGGAAGGTTTTTCACCCTGAACATGCCTGCATGAAGAAAAATATTGATGAAGCAACCTCTCTCCTTGAGAGGAATCACATCAATCTTCTGGAGAGATTTCAGAGGAGAGATCACCAAGATCGGGAACCACGACATGAGAAAGGTCATGCCCTCATGGTAAGCACTTCGAAGTCCAAATCATTGCTGATTGAATCTAGAGCTTCAAATCACATGATGGCTGAAAAAGACTCCGTTTCATCCTTGGAGACTAGCAAATCCATCCCCATCCACATGGGATATGACTCCACCATCATTTCCGAAGGACAAGGTACTGTAGATCTTGAAAATGTTTTTTTCTCTAATGTTTTGTATGTACCGTCTCTAGCAGCAAATCTCCTTAGTGTCTATCAGATGAAACACACAGGAATGCCTAAGAGATTCTCTTTCAGCCCAAATTATGTGGAGATAACAGAAATTGCATCCGGGAAACTCATTGCAAAAGGCCTTGCAAATCATCATGCAAAAGCCTATGAGTTCTCTCACTTTATTGTGGATACAAAGCCCACTGCTCTGCTAACTCATGGAAATGAGGTTAGTAGGCTGTGGCATGAGAGGTTTGGCCATCTTAATTTCAAATATTTGCAGCAATTACAGAAAGACTCCATGGTTAAAGGCCTCCCGGTCATCAAGGAAACCACGGGAATTTGCAAGGGCTGTGTGATTGGAAAACACCTTGAGCACAAGTTCGATCGAGGGAAGGCAAACTGAGCTACAAGCATATTGGGGCTGATACATTATGATATCAGCAGTCCGATTCTTGTCACATCCATGAATGGATCAAGGTTCCTCCTTACTTTTATTGATGATTTTTCAAGGTATACATGGGTTTTCTTTCTCAAAAAGAAATTAGAAGTATGTGAAAAATTTTCTGAATTGAAGGCCTTGATCGAAAATACCTCTGGGATTAAGATCAAGATCTTGAGATCTGATAATGGAGGGGAGTATGTTAGTAATGATTTTATGTACATATGCTCCCAAATTGGTATTCAGGTCCAGCATTCAATTCCCTACACTCCCCAGCAGAACGGAGTAGCAGAAAGGAAGAACTAGTCTCTCAAGGAGATGACCACCTGTATGTTGGAGTCAAAGAAGCTTGCTGAAAATTTGTGGGATGAAGCCATTCATGCTACAGAATACATTCAAAACAGGGTTCCAGACTCATCTGTGAAAGGAAAGACTCCTTTCGAAGAATACTTTGGACACAAGCTGGATGTGTCGAACCTACGAGTGTTTGGGTCCACTGCATGGGCCCGAATTCCGCTTGATAAAAGAAAGGCTTTGAAAACGCAAAGCATATAATGTCTATTTATTGGGTATCCTAATGAATCTAAAGGATTCAAGCTTCTGGATATCAAGACCAAATAGATCAGCATCGAGAGAAGTGTCAAGTTCGATGAGCCTCTTCAAGAGGTGGAATTAGTGAAGGAGAAAACTGCTGAATTTCCTTCCTATTCTACTGAGTATTTGGATGATAAAATTGGGGGTGATGACCCTGATTTGGATCCTCTGATTTATGATATCAGTGTGCAGAAATCATCATATGCTGAATCAGAACTTTAAGTGAAAAATCATCTTCCTACACGGGCCCAACAGACACTCTCCTCCGCAGGAGACAACATTGGAAATCCGGATGATCCAAGGAGAACCCGGTCTGATTTCCAAAGAGCAGGTATTGCGCTCTCTTGTTATGATAATTTGTTGTCCGAAAATTGGTATTTGATTTTTATTTCAGATCCAAAATCCTACTACCATGCTCGGAAATATCCAAGATGGCAAGTTGCCATGGATGAAGAGATGAATTCTCTTCAAAAAAACACTATGTGGGAGCTAGTTTCTCTTCCTTCGAGAAGGAAATTGGTTCTGGGAAAGTGGGTGTTTCGGAAAAAGGTTTATGCTGATGGAAGCACTTGAAAATATAAGGAAATTCTGGTAGCAAAATGTTTCTCTCAGATCCAAGGAGTGGACTACCATGAGACCTTTGCACCAGTTGCAAAAATGGACTCCATCCGCCTTGTTTTGGCTATTTCAGCATCCAAGCACTGGGAGGTGCATCACATGGATGTTAAGTCAGCCTTTCTGCATGGAGACCTTCATGAGAAGATATACATGAATCATCCTAAGGGCTACATCACTGATCCATATTTGTTTTGCAAGCTAAAGATGTCACTATACGGGTTAAAACAGGCCCCAAGAGAGTGGTATTCCAAGATGGATTCCTTCCTTCTCTCGCAAAACTTTCAGAGATGTAGATCAGATCCAAATGTGTATTTACAGTGGCATGATGGTCATATAATTATCATTTTTTTATATGTTGATGACTTACTGATCACAGGTATCATAATTGCCTCCATTTCAGCCATCAAAACTGCTCTCCACAATGCCTTTGAAATGAGTGATTTGGGGCTTCTAAAACAATTTTTGGGGCTCGAAATTGAGCAAAATTCTGATGGGATTATGGTCACTCAGTCCAAATACACTTCATACCTGTTAGTTAAGTTTAACATGGTTGAATGTAGTCCTGCACCATTCCCTTTCCTTTCAGGGATCAGCCTTGAAGAAGGAAAACACACACCTCCCATGGACTGCACTATCTATCGACAGTTGATTGGTATCTTGTTGTACTTGACACATTATAGGACTGGTATTTGTTATACCATGAATTCTGTGTCAATATACATGTAGTAGCCTCATGATCTTCATTGGAAGGCAGCCAAGAGGATCCTCTAGTACATTCAGGGAACCAAGACCTACGACATTCACTATGCTGCAGACTCCGAGCTAGAGCTGGTTGGATACATATATTCCGATTGGGTGGGTGATTCTATTGATTGGAAGTCAACTTATGGATATGTATTCATGTTAGGTGGTGGCCCTATTTGCTTGTCGAGCAAAAAGCAGGCTGCCATAGCACTATCTTCAGCAGAGGCCGAGTATCGAGGAGCAGTGAATGCTTGCATCCAAGCAGTTTGGTTGCAAGGCATTCTTTCAGAGTTTGATCTTGGTAGTACTTTGTCCACTATCCTCTTTTGTGACAACCAGAGTGCTATTAAGATATCCACAGATCTAGTTACCAGGAAGAGGACCAAGCTGTAGAGATTCACATGCACTACATCAGGGAGCTAGTGCATGACAAGACCATCATTCTGCAATACTCCTCGGCTGATGAGCAGATTGCAGACATCTTCACCAAGAGCTTTTCAGAAAATAAGTTCACTTACCTCCGTTCACTATTGGGGGTGAGTTCATCAAGGTGATCCAAACTACTTTTAGTGTTCAGCTTGAGGAGGGGCTTTTCCCATTGGGTTTTACCTCTTTTCCTCACTTAGTTTATTTTGAGCATTGTTTCAGTTTCAACATTGTATAGGGTGACCTATGGCCTTAGTTGTCGGGTCCCTAACATTTTTATGCATCTATGTTTTCTAACTCTTCCTGAGTATAGCTTAAGGGGGGGAGTTGGAGACATTTACCTCCATATACACTCTTTTTGGTCAAATTGGCCTAGTTAAACCACTATCCTAAGTATAATTGACATTAATTGACATCAATGGAGCATTAATTTCCATCATCTAGTCACACCCACAACTACCTACAGTCAAGGAGGCTAACTTAGCATTCTCCTACAGTCAAGGAGGATAACTGGAGCACTTCAGGGGTGATCTAAGTGATATTAATGCACCTAATTGCTAACTGGTGGTTACAATCAGTTCAACCAGTTAGTTAAGGTGCCTCCTCTCATTAAATATATTATTTAATGATTATTTATTATTATTTAATGATTTGGAGTCAACAAGGGCGCCTCCACCAACTTCTGATGATCAGTTTAGCTTCAGTTAACCTCATCGGGGTTCATTGAAGTCATGGAGCACTAGCACTTGATGGTTGGCTTGCTATGACATGTGTTAGATCTCTTTCAGTTGAGATTCAGTCATTTATTGCACTCTAACTTCAGTTAGGGTTTGGTGAGTCAATTAGGGTTTTGGTCAAGTGGTTAACTAAGTGTGATTGAATGGGTAATAGTCAGTTAAGCCAGACTCACTTATTGATTTCGAATTGCCTCCTTATGTATTCGAGCGCTTAGTTTCATAGGAAAATATTTTGAGGGTTTGGAACAGTTACAAGCTCGAAGATATGGTATAAGTGAATTCATCCATGTCAAGACCTATGGTTCTAATTGATGGGTTGATGAATTTAGACTCCAATGGAATGGATTCTTCTTCGGTGGACATGGTAAACCAATATTCAATCTGGATATGGGTCTACTGGATATGCTTCTTTTGATAGACATTGAGGCTTTAGGAGTACTCACTCAAGCTTTGATTGATCATGCTCAATCAATTTAGAACGAAAAACACCCCCCAAGACCAATTTGTGTGATAACCAACCATAAAAAGGACTCGAATAATTGGTAAGAAGAGGGCACAATATCTTTTTGATGAGAATATCGAGACCACCCTTAATCAATTCATTTGATCCAGGAGAAACGATGAGCTTTATATATAATTGTCATTTCACGTCGAAAATCCGACGACATTATCTATTTGGCTGAAAATCCGGCAGGTATTGGGGCACAACTATTAAAAAAAATGATTTTTATCTTAAGTAAAATCCGACAAAAAGGTCAAATTTCAGAGTGTCGTCGGTTGATATCGTTGGAATTTTTTTTCAAATGGCGTTGTGTGTTAAAAACAGGAATTGAAGAGGTGGTTTGGAAATGCACGCCATAGGATGTGGTTGTGCAGATAATTTCATCCAAAGGTGTGGGTCTGTTATCTAGTAACTTGTTTATCTATCCCTCTATTCAGTATCTGTAGTAAATATCACTTCTGAAATATAAATTTTCCAAATTGGAAAAAAAATTGTCTGAGAAGCCATTTTGAAATGCTCGCCAAAGGCTCTGTGTGTGCCAATAAATCTATTAAAAAGTATGAGTCTCTTCTCTAATGATCTATCCATATATCCATAGTATCATGTCCTAATCTGGTGAACACACATGTGAGATATGGATTTTCCAAGTTGGAGAAAAAAAATGTTTGTCTGTTAAAAATAAATGAAATCTGCCAAGTGTTAAAGCCAGTTACAGAAGGCTGTTTTCAAATTCCCACCAACTATTGTCCTTGATCCAACAAATTAATCCAAAAGCATGGGGATGTTCTTTGGTGATATGGCTATCTAGCCATGGTCTCACATATTTATTCTGGTGTTCACAAGTGCAAAAGATAGGGCTGCAAATTTAAAGAAAAATAAAGTATGTCTGTGTAAAAAATATGACTATAAGTGATGAAAAATTGCCCTAAAGTAGTTGCCTTATGAAAATGTCCACCATAATTCAAAGGTAAAAGTAAATGTCTGCCCTAGTTTGACATGTCATAGCTTGTTGAAGTACCTATCTAATCATGGTTTAATTTATCATAAAAAGTGTCCGAAGAAAAAGATATGGGTCTACCAAAACAAGTCTTTTTGGGAAAATTAGTCAAAATTGTCTTGGGAAAATGACCACCATAATTCATATTTTAATAAAAATGCATACCCCATCTTATAAGGTTATAGATTTTTTATCTGGATATCTAACCATGGTTTTAGTTTGTCTTAAGAGTGTTTGTGGAGAAAGTTATGAATCTTCCAAAAGAGGGGTTCAGGTAATTTTCTTCACCAAGTTCACTAAAATGCATGACTAGGTCAGAGGAAGAATATTCTGGAGGTGAAATAAGTTGTGTTGTGATTAGTGAGATATTCTACATCATCAGGTGACATTGGTTCAGGGTTTCGTTGAAATAAAAAAATCACCTTGAAAATGGCACAGTTGTCCAAGTGTTAAAACTAGTAGTTAAATGTCATTTAGAAATGCTCGCCACATGTTGTTACTGTGCCCAAAAATTCATCAGATGACATGGGTCTGTTCCTTGAATATATTTATACCTATCCATGGTTTTAGTTTTATTTTTGGTGATCACATGTGCAAGGAATACATTTGTCAAAATGAGAAAAATCATAATGGCCACCAAAGATAAACTATGAAAATGTGTCCAAGTGTTAAAAACACGAATTGCAGAGGTCGTTTGGAAATGAACGCCATAGGATGTGGTTGTGTAGATAATTTCATCCAAAGGTGTGGGTCTATTATCTAGTAAATTTTCTATCTATCCCTAGGTTCAGTATCTGTAATAAAGATCACATGTGTGAAATATATATTTTCGAAATTGAAAACAAAATTGTCTAAGAAGCCATTTTGAAATGCCCGCCAGAGGCTCTGTGTGTTCCAATAAATCTATTAAAAAGTATGAGCCAAGTTCTTTGATGATTTGTCCATATTTCCATATTATCAGATCCTAATCTTCTGAAAACACGTGTGAGATATGGATTTTCCAAGTTGGAGAAGAAAAATGATTGTCAGTTAAAAATAAATGAAATCTGCCCAAGTGTTAAAACCAGCTGCATAAGGTTATTTTCAAATGCCCACCAACTGTTATCCTTGAGTCAAAAAATTAAACCAAAGGCATGGGGATGTTCTTTGGTGATCTAGTTATACATCCATGGTCTCACATCTTTATTCCTGTGTTCACAAGTGCGAAAGACAAGGCTGCAAATTTAAAGAAAAATAAAGTATGATTGTGTAAAAAATATGACTGCATAGACAATCGATTTTGGGGAGGATAGGTAAATCCAATGGAAAACAAGAGACCATTGGGTAGTAGAGAATGGAAGGGGATATTGTGCATCTTGCTGAAGACACCAGTTTGGTATTTTGATATAGTATCCACATCCATATGTAAGAGGTTTCAAGTTCTAACAAAACAGACATTAACAAATAAGTTAATGCAAGGAAAAATACCCAATGTATAGGATTCTCATAAGTCACTATGAATTCAGAAATGATCCACATGCAAGATATTCATTCTTCAATCTAATCCTTGACAATTTTCATCATTAATTTTCTCAAAGTAAAAAAACCACAGTAAGCAAATATAAAATGAGCTGCTTCTTTACCATACTGGAAAATAACATATATCAAGCTTACCTCAACATCAAGGCTATATTTTTCACAATCAATAGCATGATGCGATGCTCTGCGAATACTTTCCTCTGTCCCTGACAACGTCTCTAGAATTCCTTCAAAAGTGTCCTTGGAAATTGCTGCTTCTATATCCCCACTAATTGTCCCTTGCAATTACTGCTTCTGTATCCCCGCTAAGTGTCCCTCCAACTGGTTTTCACTCTAATATTATTTTACCTTCTTCACTTGATTCTAGATCCATCGTATTTGGAAGACCCCACTGCTGCACATATAACTATGATCGACATTTTAAAGACCGCAACAATAATAGAGAGGAGAATGAATTTAGTGCCTTTCCAAGGAATGAGAAGGTGCCAGCTAAAAAAGAGTATTCTGAGAAGATTACTGTCAAACAAAATCAAACAAGTCAAATTCTCACAGTGAATCAAATTCAATTAATCACTCTGCTTCCTCTAAAGTTACTCAACCACTTGCAAAAGGGAGTCATGTCTCTTCCCTTCCTGTATTGTTTTTTCTAAAATCAAACTAGATCAACTCTTTTAGCTCATTCTCTGACATTGTTGACATACATAAGGCCACTATCTAAAGGAACGGCAACATAATATGATCTTCTGATATGTTAAATTACACAAGTATTCCTCAAACAACTAAGATTTTATAAGGCCACATTTATGTGAGCAAGTGGTCTTCTAATTGGTTGCAACAAACTAAATATACTTCATTTACGATTGGAATGACAACTTGAGATTCTTCTATTGTGCATATGGATAGACTACCTAAATTTTATGAAATTTTTTATAGTTAGATTCGCAAAGAAACATACAATAATATTTACATTTCTTGATGCCAAGATTTATAGTGCATCCAAAAATTTAAACAAAAATTGAGAAGAATATGCCACAAGATAAAATTCCAATGGATGATAGAATGCTCTCGCACAAATGATTACTAGCTAGATTCACATCTTTTAATGCACCCATGTTCTGGAATAGATTATCTATGTCCCATGTGATGGCGTCGTTGGATAGATAGAGATATGTATAAAGAGAAGGAGAAGTAGTGCCATGGTCATTGAATCTCATTGAAATACCACAACCAACCAACCGCAGATCCACTAAAAAACTAGAGTATGTAATCCAGTCAAGGATGACCTCAAAGCTTAAATTATTATGGGACAAATAAAGAGTTTCTAGACCAATGTTATTAAGTTCTGACAGCAGTATGGATAGTCATAGGATATTACTAGAGAGATTAAGAAAAATGTAATATATCTAGTCGATGATTGAGGAAGGTTTTGTGAGATCGTTGTTTGATAGATCCAAGTATCCTAGATATTGGACATTCACAAATAACTGAAGCGATCAGAGGCTTGAAAAGCTGTTCAATCAGGTAGGGATGTCATCTCTTATATTGTTTTCAGATAGAAAGAGGGTGTGAAGTTTATAGGATTTTTAAAGAACGAGGATGCTCCCTATGAACATGTTATGGCATATACCCTAATGGTAAATGGATTCTAGATTGAGGAAGTAAATTGGGAAGGCTTCAAATACAATATGAGTAAGTGCATTTGAATTGTTGAGAATAACACTTAGTACATACATTAAAAGTATCGAGCAAAATATTTCAAGGATTTCTAAGCTTAAGACAGAGTGCGAAAGCCATTTTACAAATAAACTTTAAATAGCATTCAAGGATATTTTAGAATCATAAGACCATCATCAGAAAGTGTTACATATTCAACATCAAGAACAACAAACAAAGTATCAAATATCAATTGTAGCAACAAAGCATATTTTTAATGAAAATGACTATTTTAGTCATTAAGTTCAAAGAGTTGTTTCCGCCAAATCAAGATGCATTTTTAGAAATCGAGAGAGGCTTTTCTTCAGCATGGGACAATATTCAAAAACATCTCTCATTTTTTAAATAGGTATTAGATTTTGGGATACTTTAAGTAATATTCACAGGGAAATTTTCCATAATTTCAGTTTACTGTCTGAGTCATCAACATCAAAATCTGATTCCAAGGATCTAGAGGTGCATCTAAGAAAATGAAGACATGGGTTTTGTCGGGAACATGGTCAAATACAAACAAATCTCTCATATTTCACACAGCTATCACCAT
This sequence comes from Pseudotsuga menziesii, assembly GCA_001517045.1. Lineage (NCBI taxonomy): Eukaryota > Viridiplantae > Streptophyta > Pinopsida > Pinales > Pinaceae > Pseudotsuga > Pseudotsuga menziesii. Next base: position 99,495 of record LPNX010805749.1, on the reverse strand, counting down.
TTGAGATACGCAGGTAGTGATTTGAAGCCTATTTTTTAGCAGTTTGCTTCCTGAAATGAAGCAAATCAATTGTAACTGTTTATATTTTTAGAGTTCAGTTATATTTTGAATTCAAGACTAGGTAGAGGTTATTTTAATATTAATTCATATGTATTTGATACATAATAGACATGCTTCAAGTGGATTTTTTTTGTGGAATTCTATGCAGTATAATGAAACAAATGCAATGATTTTTATTGATTATCAAAACTAATGAAAACAACTAGAAATGTGAAACCGAAACATAGTGAAAACAATAGAAACCATACCACATCAACAGGATGAGAACACCATTTTCGACAAACAAAGAACAGGGGAAGTGTGAATAACCCGCCAGCAAGAGCAATAAGTCTCCAGACTAAGAATGTCAACAAGAGGTACACCACTACCAACCCTCATTGAATTAACAATCGAGGACTGTAAAGAGATGCGACAACACCCCATCCCTAATCACCGGAGAAGATAGGGCACAAGATTTTTTAACAAGGAAAACACATTGCACCATGAAGATCTATCCCAAACATAGTACTATACAATACTAATGGAACACGCAAAGAACCATGAATCCATGCTTCAAATTTGAGCATGCACTGTCAGCTATCCATTTTGTAGGTTCAGCTTCCAAAATATCATTTGCAATACTAAAAGTTGTATCTGAAAGGGGTTTCATCCATTTCTTTCCAAGCATGCTCTAATGTACCTCTTTCCATAAGACGATTTGGATGCCTCCGCAACAGAAGCTCCTGCATAGCCTATTCTTGCCTCTCTTAGACCTCTTCACTCTCTGTTACACATGCAGTGGTTGGAAGGATGGATCAAAACCCCCATTCATGTGCCATAACTTGTTTTCAAACTTTCAAAAACTTTGTGGCACTAAAAACTTTTTTATTTATTTTGATGGTTTGTTGTGGTGCTAAAACCCTTATCTTAGAAAGCTATGGCTTCTAAAATGCATTTTTTTTTATCTTGATGGTTTATTTTATGTGTCTATGTGTGTGTGTGTGTGTTTGTTTGTTTAGTTTATAAATATATAATAATATATTTTTAAGTTACTATGGTCAAGTAAAGAAGCATGAGAATGTAAGTGTAATTTCAAATTTAGTGGTGGGAAAGAACATACCTTTTGGTTGTTTTGGTGGTGTTATCTGATGTAATTTAGGTGTTAGTGATATAAACTAGGTGTTAGTGAGTAGACAGAATTCTACTTTTATTAAATTCATATAAATTATTTTAATTTATTTTTGATGTTATTATGAACAACATAGTAAATTTTAGTTTTGCATCAATCTTGATTTTTTTTGTATTGGAGCAATGTGTTAGATACCTTCAAATGTTTGGAGACTAAAACTAGGTTGTATTCAATCTAGAAAGATCTATCACTTGTTGAAATTAGAACGTCTTGGGAGGTATTTAGAGAATGATGGAGTTAAAATATGAATTACAATCTATCTATTTTTGTCATCTCAAGAGAGAACATAATCGAGAAGCAGACATATCATCCAAGAGGGCATCAAACCAACAGTCAACCTCCCTATTGGTTATTGGATATAGGGAAGGTGAAGAACTAGCTAAGGTTTCTTCTTTATAAGATGGACCCTCTCTCACTTTATTCATCAATGGGACCTGCAACTATCCCATGATGTAATTTTGGCCTTGCTAGCTCCTAACATAGAGGGCTAATGCATCCACGTTGGTCCATGTTGTACAACGAAGTCATCATCAACAATATTTTCATTTATGGCTTATGGGCTGTATGTCAACTCCTAGGTCATGACGCATTGTCTAAATAGGGAAAGAAATATACAAGGAGAGTGGATATGGGATCTATGATCCAAAAATAGTGAGTATTTCATGGTACACACTAGAAGTGTCTCTCCTAATATCCAAAGCCAATTGAGGAAAAATTGAAATAGTAATATGTCTGAAAGAACTATAAGAAATAGAAGGGGAGCTATAATGGGTAGTGTGTTGATGTCGGGAGTGGGGAGCCTAATGTTGTGATTTCGATGCATACAACTGAGTGTTGCAATGGGGTCGATACTAGCAACATCGATGGGGTTGGGAGGACATAGAGGTGGTTTATAGTCAGAAGCAGTGTCGTCCTTTGTTGATCTCTAGAAACCCCTAGAGGAGGGGAGCACTAGAAAGAAGGAAGTGATCTGCTGAGTGGAGGCCAATACTGACTACAAATGTCGCTGGAGGAGGGAATGAAGCAAATAGTAATCATGTTTTATGGAAACAATGGCATCAACCTATCAATTCAAGAGCTTCATGCACACAATTCTTGATCTTTCTCCCAATAATTACATCAAAAACATTGATTTCCTAAAGTTCACAATATTTCCATAGCTTTTATTGACTAAGGCCAACTGAGAAAGGATTGACAAAAGAAACATTAACATGGTTTTGTAAGTGTGGTTTTTTTTTTATGTTTATGTCATGGTTATCATGTTCAACCCCACTTTTCCCCATATTTAGTCCCTCTTTTTGTCTAGGATTTCTCTAACCAACAAGAGTTGGAGTGCTCCATACAAGTACAAGTACCAGAGTACGATGTCCCTAGACTTTTTACAATTCATATGTATTTGTTAATTATGCTACTATCAGACAAATTTGTGATACAACCTAGTCTAGGACTTGTGTTGCAAAACCTTAAGGGAAGCAAAGGTTGAGTAGGATTTGTGTTGGTGGTACTCAATAATTTGGAAATTCAAGTGCCTAATGAAGACCAGGATTTTTATGTGTCTAATGCTCAGTAGTATAGTTCTTATTTGGGATTATATGTAGAGAAAAATCTAGAAGGTGTCCAATATGTAAGGTAAGTAAAGAAATCACATGTCGTTTGTATATTGAGTGATTTTTGTTATTGTTGTATGGGTAGAATTAGAAAGAGGTATTTGTATCGAAGGCTTATGAGTTGGGGTATTTATCAATGTCTACTTAAAATCTCTGTGTGAGAACATAAAATTGAAAAAGTATAGAGATTTACCTTTACTATGTACCTAGGGGGTGTGGATGGAAAAGAATGGTGAACTATTCGATGGTAAGTTTAACATCTCATGGTAGACTATGGCTCTCCTCACTCAGGATCAAACCTACCTAATGCATGCTATATGTCTTGTACTGTCCATCATGACATGACGCCCTAGTGGGTATCAGTACTAATAAAATTGAGGAAAAAAGGTTAATGTCTCACAAATGATAGCAACACAAAGCATAAGCATCATAGAAAGATTTAAACAAAAGTCATTAGTGAAAGGAAATAGAGTGGTGGCACCATAAATAATTGAAAAATTTGTGCCATGGGCTTATCTCGATGGGACAACCCAAGGGGAGCATTTTTTGGGAGGAACATGTGGTATTATAAACTTCTTAAACTCACATGTATAAAGTTAATGGCACAAATTGGGAGGGTACCAACAATAAAGCAAATTTCTAGCTCTAAAATTGATATTAGCTTAGGTTGTCGGAAAAAGAGTTCAGAAGATTCATTTGATGAGAGACTCTATGATTATTATTAATTTGATGAAGGGATTGGTACATGTGAAAGATATTCTTCTCAATCCAATATATTGTTCATTTCTAATATTTAAATCTATATTTAGAAGCTTTGGGCCTGACTTTGTCAACATAGATTTGAGATAATGTCCTTGATTTGATCAAATATCAGCTTGTTTACCTTAGCCAATCAAAACTTGGATTTCAATATTTTTTAAGGCATTCAATTTTGAGTCTAGGAATCAAAATATTTCATACTATGTTGATTTATCGACTCCTAAAAAATATCAAGGTTGAGAGCCAATGCAAGGAGTGTTGCCCAAAACATTTCCTTCATGTAACAAAATAGTAGATTCTCTATAAAGGGAATATTTGGTGTACATGTGCTGCATGGAAATCATTATGAGGTTGTGTGCATCAATGATGGATCTCACTACACCACAATACCCATGCAAATGAATACTTGGACCACATCTGCCATATGTGCCATTTGTGAATATGGATGTATGCAACATCAAACAAACATTCTCCAAGTATTAGTCACATGACTTGGATAAAAGTAGATGAGTCAGAATGGGGCAGTGAATTCTCCCAAACACTCTATGGTAGAGTGGCGATAATAGTCCCTAGATGACTAAAAATGGGACCGTACCTTCTCTTGGTAACTCTGTGATGGAGTGGGGATATTAGTCCCATGTTAACTCCCTTATTGAGAGGGAAGGATGATTTTATAGTGACATTCTCTCAGACACTTTGTGACCGAGTGGGGAGATCTCTTGGACACCCTATGAAGGGTTGGAGAGACCACTACATTGTCTCATACACTCTATGGTGTTGTGGGGAGATCTCTCAAACACCCTGTGAAGGGGTGGAGAGGCCATTGCATTCTCCCAAACACTCTATGATGGACTGAGGATATCTCTAGAACATCCTGTGAAGGGGTGGATAGGCCACAACATTCTCTCAGAAAATCTATGATAGAGTGGGGATATCTCTTAGACACCTTGTGAAGGGGTGGAGAGGCCACTGGATTCTCCCAAACACTTTGTGATTGAGTGGGAGATTTATCAAACATCCTGTGAAGGGATGGAGACACCAACACATGCTCCTGGAAACTCTATGACTGAGTGGGGAGATCTCTTGGTCATCATGTGATGTGATGGAGAAATTTAGTGCATTATCCTAGACACTCTTAAATCGAGTGGGGATATCTCTAAGACACCCTTTGATGGGGTACTAGAGATACTGGTGCACATAACTAGTGCATACTTGTGCATACTAGCGCATATTACATGTAGGATCTCCAATGTAATGGATTGATCTGGTGTATGTGGACCCACCAATGTACTGGGTTGAGTTGTTGACTCCTTGATAGAATAAGTTGAGTTGTTACATGTATTTTCCCTAATGGACAGGGTTGAGTTGGTGCATATTGACTCCCCGATGGACTAGGTTGAGCTGTTAACACTTCTTAATGGACTAGTGATACTATGTTGGAAGAAATTGATTATGATATAGATATGTTAGAGACAATTTTGATTTATAAATGATATCCATACATGGTGTTATAGTATGATGATTCTTCCCTGGATAAGAGGGATTGTTGATGTAGTAGCTTTGTGAGGCATCCTCACGACGTCGACCTTAGAAAATATAATAACAAAAAATGATTATTATGCATAAAAGGCAAGTCAGACTGGATTAAGTGTGCAAGTTGGCCCTAGTTAAAGTGAACAAGAAAACATAAAATCAACTATAAATAACAAGGTGCTTCACTCATTTTCACCCAACCAAGTTCACTCCACTCAAGGAAGAAGTTTGCTACCAGTTAGAAGAAGTATTTTCTAGGGTTCCCTATCTTTGGAGGAGTTTCTTCTTTGTTCTTGGGGTTTATCGATCTTCTTCTATATGTGATTACTATGTATTTGGATGTATGTTGTACTTTGAACTAATATATCTATCACAAGGTTGTTGTGTTTTATCCCCCGTGGTTTCTC
>LPNX010805749.1:0-84810 GCA_001517045.1 Pseudotsuga menziesii | reverse complement strand
CCCCCCCCCCCCCCCCCCCGCCCTCTCAGTTAATTGAATACTTTCAACAAATAGATCTTGATGGTTATAGTTAGACAGGTCATGGTATTATGTATGGCTTGATTTGATATAAATGATTGAACATGGAAATGAAATATTTTAATGATTGTTTCTGGGCATTATTCAGAGATGAATTTGAGGTATGCACAACTTGATGTAGTGATAGGAACAAGAACAATGATACAGGAACAAGATAGTGATATAGGAACATGGATAGTGATATATGTACTATTTGTTAGAGAAAGTGATACAGTGATCATTACATATTGTTTCTTCTATTCATATCAAGGCGGTAGGATGAGGCGAGGATAGGAGATTGTAGTCTCCTTCAGGTTGGTTCCTGATAATTGTAAGTTGGTGCTCATTGAGGATTAGATTCGTCTCTTTTCAGTTGGAGCTAATAAATTAGCGGATTGGAGCTGATAAACTAGGGGGTTGGAGCCTCCTTCTAGTTGGTGCCAGAAAATCAAGGAATTGGATATTCCTTCCAATTAGTGATGGTAAACCCGTTGAATGTAATATTTATATTATAAGCAACATATTTTGTGGTTTTCTCCCATTTGGGTTTCCATGTTAAACCTTTTGTGTATTTTATATGATTTGTATGTGATGGTTTTATGTGATGGTGAATGATATTGTTAATGGTTAATGTTACATGTTAAAAGTGGTAAAAAGTACCCAATACTGATTCACCCCCCTCTCATTATTGTTGAATATTCCAATAATTGGTATCAGAGCAGGTTCCTTCAAGGAATTTTAACCACTAGAAGGTAGATCATCATGGAGAAGTATGTAGAATATTCTAAGAATGGATCACCATTATTTTATGGGTTGAATTATATTTTTGGAGCATAAAGATGAATATATTCTTGCAGTCACTAGGAATTGATGTTTTGTGAGATTTAGTAAATGGATACACTCCACCAGAGAGAGATCAACCAGCAAGTACTACTGAAAGAAACTTTTTGAATGCAATTCAAGGGCCATGAGTGTTATTTTGGGAGGCTTGATAAGTTCAAAATTTGTTAAGGTTATGCATTGTACCTCTACAAAAAAAATATGGGACAAGCTCAAAGATGTGTACAAATGAAATTCCAAAGTCAAAGGAGCCAAAATAAAAAATTATCGAACAAAATTTGATCACCTGAAAATGAAGGAAGATGAAGATATTGCAGCTTAGTTTCTTCTAGTAGATGAAATTGTGAACACCATGAAGGGTTTAGAAGAAAGGATTGAAAATTGATTGATAGTCCAGAATATTCTCATATCTCCTCCAATGAGGTTTGAAACTAAGATTGTTGGCCACTTTTCCTAACTCATGCGACCCAGGTTCTGTGCAGCCCGTCAACCCAAGAAACACCTAAGATACCGGCCCGACAAAGAAATCCCTGTCGGTAACAACTACAAAGAAAGCACAATATAAATCGAGATATCTCTTCAATGGGTAACTACTGAAACCGTGTTTCCATGATTGTCAAGGTATTATAGTGCCTTGGCATGAAACCAAGGAGCTCAATGAAGGAAACATGATGGTTGGACGAAGGAGTCAGCCTTGCGCAACTGAACACAACTATATGTCATCGTGCGTAACTTATCCTTATTATCAACCTCACAACTCATGCAACCTGTGTGGTGCAGCTGACTCATACTAACATACCATTTGCGACTTACATCGTGACTTAAGATAGAAACACACAGGCCGATATATACATATATTTCAATGACTCCTTCCCAAACATTCATCTACTGGATACAGTATAACATTAGATATTTAATCAATATTTCAGCATTGTACAGAAATCAAATAACACCCATTCACATAAACATTCAAAGCATTAATCATCCATTCAAACACAAGAGATAACGTGGAAACCCATCTGGGGAAAACCACCAAGGTGCTCTTCATCTGGAATGAGAAAAGGATATAGCACCTTGTAGTATGCAGGATGCAAACTGATCTTATGATATGTATTTACGACTTAGACTTATGGTTCTCATGCTCTATGATTTGTTCTTCTACCCTACTCCTACACCTAGCGGTCTATGCACACAGCAGCCAGATCCACGGCTCAACAGCCTCCTATCGCTACTAGAATCTTCCTGAGTCTTTTTCCCTTTTACTCTTCTACAAAATTATAGGAAAATGGCATCCTTCACCATGGATTGCTAATGAATAGCCAAATAATAACTGAAAATCCAACATTCTTACTATTGTAAAAACCAACCTAAAACATAATTATGACCAACCCCTTAACCATTGAATCCTTCCTATTTATACTATTTTACATGACCATGCAGGGTCGATTGCATATAGGAAGTTTGTTAACTATCACCATCGACCACCCCTCAGGCTATAGCTGTGGTGATTACGACTTGACACAAGGCACTATCAGCTTGACTTACAAATATTCCCTCGTACATGTGTTGATGCAAGCTTACACCACCTTAAACGACCATCGGATCTGGATTCTGCACCTGTCGCTTTCTGGATGTTATCACCTACACACTCATGTGCTAGCCTTTTCTTCACCGCGTGCCTTTCCATTATGCTTTCGCTAGTCCTTTGCTTCCTTCGTGACCTTACTTTCTTTCTGTCACACATGCAATGCACCTTCTTTTCTTGCACGCAAGATTCTTCCTTGTGCTCCTTTCCTAGGACAATAGGCCCCCAACACTCACATGTGGCTTGTCCCGAGCCACGGAGCAATGGACATATGAGGAGGCGCAATCTACGCAGCAACCTCTGATTTTAAAAAAAACTTCTTTTGCTGTGCTTTTTCCATGCTTCCTTTTCCTTGCTTGATTTCGTGGGGTGATTGGATTCTTGCATGTTTCGTTGCTTGTGCTTATCTCTTGTTCTTTTATGGTGGTTCTTTTGCAGTCTTGCAACATAGTAGGTTACGCCTTCTGGCCTCTCATGTTTTTTTTTCCACATTTTAAATCGGGATTTTATGCGTGTCATAGCATGGCTTCAGGAGACTTTATTTCACCATACCCACGACATAGGTACCATCTAACTTCTAGAGTTTTACTGTACCCACATCAATGATGTGCGCAATTGTATATGGCCGTAGCCAATGTGTCTTCAGCTTGCTCGGTTACTTGAACAATTTGTTTCATACCATAAGACAAGTCCTCCTTCTTTGACTGGCTTAATTTTTATATGTCGGTCATGCCATGCCTTTTTTTGTTGCTTACTTGGTTTAGCATCTAGTCGCAGGGGTATTTTCATCTCCCCTAAGTCTTCCATTATTCCCCTCATTTCTGAGAAGTTGGTAGGGAATAGGTTCTGATACTCATGTAGTAAATCCATGATCTTTGCAACTGCTTCATCATCCCAATAATCTCTGATATTGGCGAGCTTCGGGTTCTTTGGCGATCCAATATGTACTTTCTTGATTTCCAAGGGTTGGAAGAACTAATCACTTGAAATGCTACTTCCTTATACTTCTCATGTGTCCTCTGCTTCTGATATGTTGATGTTAGTAGGATCATTATCTAGGTCTCAGGTTAGACTATACTACTAACTGGTTGGACCGCATTGGTGAGAATTAGCATCTTTGAGAGGGATCTTAGAAACTATCATCTCCTTTACCGTATGAAGCACAACATCAATTGCAGGGTTCTCGTCAGCAAATTCAAATGTATGTGTAACCTACTTAACGATTCTCTTGCAATATTGGGTTCCTTTTCGTAGCTCCGCAGAGGTATAGCAGGTTTTAGGTGTCATTTCCAATGTGTATATGAAACCCTCATAGGTGGGTAGCTCCCTTGACTCATTCTCCACCCGTCGCATAGACCTTTTAACTATTGCACGCCTTATCATAGAGACTTCGTGTAATCTATTTTTCCAACCCTCTAAAGCCTCACTTGAGTCAGATGTACATGAACTCACGCATCTCCAGCTCAGGTTTCCATATGCTCTCGGATTGGTATAATCTTCCTGCATAGTTGTGACATTGTAGATCTGGTCGAGATAGTCGGGCCTATTCATCATTATAGATAGGATCGACATATATTTGTCCTTATAATGGATCGATGGGTGATACTACCCTCATTTCCTCATCTTCGAATGAGAGAATTCTTTTCTTGAAATTTATGATGGTCTGATTGTCTATGGCCCAATATATTCCCAGTAGAGCGGGGTAGGGGTTCATGTCATCAACAATGTTAATGACTTTAGAGTCTTCAAATATGCACAATACTTCGACATCGATGAGGACATTTCTCAACTAGCCAATGGGTAGGACCTTCGCCTAATTGGCGAGTTGCAACTAGATAAGAGACCTATCCAAGCATGACTTGCCCATACTTTCCCAAGTTTATCGTGTAAAAATATTGACATCTGAGCCCAAATCCAATATGATATAATCCATGTCATAGTCACCTATATGTGTAGTTATCCTCAAGTCACGGCTAGTTTTACATGTTTTTTGTACTTCATTAACTTTCTTCTTAGGTCACAGCTCTACAGGTTTTTCTTCTATCATTGCTTGTAGTTCTGCAATAGCATATTTATCTTGCATTAATGTTAAACAACTTGACAGAAAGGTTCTTAGCTTACTAACCTTTGGTGGAGCCTTCTTCTGCAATATGTGTTGAAACCGTTCACGCATGTCCTTGAATTCTGCAACATTCGACGATACTTTTACGCTTATGAATTCTGATTGTACATCCCAGAATAATTATTTTTGTTTCTAGACATTCAGTGGCTCCTTTTTCTACATCACTGGCCTCACTTGTGGCTACGGTTTCTCTTTCAGTTTATCTTGGTCTGCTCCAGTTGTCGCACCTCCTTGAGTTACAACAGCGATGTTTAGGTCTCGTGGTTCAACAACAATCATTTAAACATTCACATTTACATTCAGGTTCTGTGTAGGGTTAGGTCATGCAATGGTTCTTGCTTGCCACTTTGCAATTAGTCGAAGACATTGTTCGACATTATGGTCCTGTCCCTTACAGTAGGAACATGTCTTCATAGGCTCTAAACAATCTTTGCCATAGTGACTCAGTTTTCCACAGTTATAGCACATAAATTGACCTATTCCTCTACCAAATCCTCCTCCTCCACCTCTCACTCTAAATTTTCTGTCGCCCCTTCCCTACGGGTGTGGTTGCTGTGGTGGGTATTGGTTCTGCTCGTAGTGTGGTTGATAGGGGTTTTGTTGCGCATATGGCTGCTGAGGCGCGTATTGCGGTTGGTACTTATTAGGTGGGAACTGCGTAGGATGATACGAGGCTTGTGCCTATTCATCCTGAGAGAACCCTTCATTTTTCATTAAGTAGGTGTCAACAGTATTTTCTTTAAAGAGTTGATATGCTATACAATATTTCTCATCATGTCCTACTGATTTACAAAATTTATAGAATAGGTTTTTAGGGGTACTTACAACTTTTTGTAAATATAAAAATTCTTCATCGTGATGGCCTATTGAATGGAATATGTGACACCATGATATCCCATGGCCATTTGATGGGTTGGGTGCACCTGATGCGATGTAGTTTAGGAAGGTCAGACAGTTATCCTTAGTGTGTCCGTCCATCCTACATTTTGTGCACCATAAATATTCATGTTCTTCTTTACCCTTCTTGATGTCTTGAAGTTGTATCATCAGATTGGGCAACTGTGACTGAATCTACACCATCCCTGTGGCACCGTCGCCAATGGACGAGGCCTCTAACTTCATTGCTAGTTCTAGTGCTTATGTCAGTGATTCAATCTTATGTTGCATTAACGGACCTTAGATGTGTGGTAACAACACAAAAATAAACCACTCTTTTTGCTGCACATCAGACATTTGGAAGCTTACCTTGGCCATTAGTGTTTTAAACCGTTGGTCAAAATACCATACCATTTTCACCAGTGCTTGTTTGATTTCTTTGATCTTGGTAATACACTGCGACTTCGATTTAGGTTCCTTGAACTCAGAGATCATTGCAGCTCGGATATGTACTAGGGTCTTCTAGGGTGTTCCGATTGGTGCGACACAGAACTTCATGAACCATTCTAGCGCATGACCCCTCAAGGTCATGATCATCTGCGCCTTCTTTATATCTACATTATGGACTAAACACACCATCCAAACAACTTCACAGAGGAACCAATGTTGTTCTGGGTCTTTCGTTCCATTTCCATTTAATGTGGGTAGTCGAACATCTGTCGCAGCCATTGAGTTGGTGTCGAGGTTTTCTGGTTCAAAATTCAAAGGGGGTGTACCTTCTCGCGGACTAGTCATGGGGATAGCACTATTTGTATTAGCAGTCCTTTTTGGGGATGAAACTCTAGATCTTACCTCTGGTGATCTTGCTGGAATTATGTAGTTATGTCCTGACCTCGACATCTCCTCAGAATCCTCTGAATCTTTTGGTCCTTCCGAAATAAGGATATAGTCCTCCTCTTCATTGCAAGACCCTTCATCTTCACACAACCGAAGTTCATGTTCTCTTTCCTCGAAAAAGCTAGGATTCCATCGTCCCCTTTTGGTTTTCCTTCTCTTTCTTAATCTAAATATTATTCCACTCCTTAGGACTCCTTCTAATTCAGGTTCTGTGATTCCTGGGAACATTTCAACTCACCCCTTCCCATCTTCTCAATAGGTCGTCTGCGACATAGCCTCCTTCTTAGGCATGCAAATCAACTACTCAGCTGCAAAATACCCTTCTCATAGGTAAGCATTTTTAACCATGTACTGATACGTAACAAGTATCTTCTTCGGGGTCCTTGGAAAAAATTTCTTTTAGCTTCACTATATGAGGTTATAGTATCTATTGAAAACTCAATAATATATCCTTGCAATATACTATCAACCCAAAAATCAACAGCTCTAGAAATGGTGTTACTTACACTGGTTACCTCACGAACCAATTGATCACTCCACTCGATGGTCTCTCTTCTCTTGAATTTTGTCTACTTAGTCTCCAATCTTGATAACCATTCATGTAGTAAAATGGGGAACTTACCAAAGAAGATCTCATGAATATCAGAATATATATATTCGTCTATCCAACTCTCTGTGCTCAACCATGTCCCTACGCTCTCTTCTTGCATGAATGCTAATGTTTTAGAATCCAACCAGTATTCTATCTCCTTCTTCATCGGGTGCCACAACATTTTCCTCGATTCGATCAATAGGGTCCTGGAAATTGAACCATTTGTTGGCCACTTTTCCTAAATCGCGTGACCCAGGTTCTGCGTAGCCCGCTAGCCTAACAAACACCCAATATGTCGGTCCGACAAATCAAGCCCTATCGGCAACACCTATAAAGTAGGAACAGTCTCACCTGAGATATCTCTTTGATGGGTAACCACTAGAACCATGTTTCCACGATTGCCGAGGGATTATAGTCCCTTGGTGCGCAACCAAGGAGCTCAATGAAGGAAATAGGATGGCTGGATGGAGGAGTCAGCCTTGTGTGACTGAGCACAATTGTATGTCATCACGTGTAACTTATCCTTGTTCTCAACCTCACAACTGGGACAACCTATGCAATGTAGCTGACTTGTACAAACAGACCGTCTGCGATTTACGTCATGACTTAAGACAGAAACACACAGGCCGATATATACATATATTTCAATGATGCCTTCCCAAACATTCATCTACTAATTACAGTATAACATCAAACATTTAATTAATATTTTAGCATTATACAAAAAGAAAATAACACCCATTCACATAAACATTCACAACATTAATCATCCATTCAAACACAAGGGATAATGTGGAAACCCATCTGGGAAAAACCACCAAGGTGCTCTTCATCTAGAATGAGAAAAGGATCTAGCAACTTGCAGTCTGCAGGATGCAAACTGATCTTATGATATGTATTTACGACTCAGACTTATGGTTCTCATGCTCTATGGTTTTTTCTTCTACCCTACTCTTACTCCTAGCAATCTGCACACACAATAGCTAGATCTGTGGCTCAATAGATTCCTATCGCTACCATATTCTTCCTGAGTCTTCTCCTCTTCTCCTCTTCTACAAAATTACAGCAAAATGTTGTCCTTCTCTATGGATCGCGAATGAACAGCCAAAGAATAACTGAAAATCCAACCTTCTTACTATCAGAAAAAGAAACCTAAAACATAATTACAACCAACCCCTTAACCATTGAATCCTTCCTATTTATACTATCTTACATGTCCACACAGGGCCAACTACATACAGGCAGTCTATTAACTGTTACCATCATCCACCCCTCAGGCTACAGTTGTGGTGATTATGACTTGACACAAGGCACTATCGGTCTGACTTACAAATATTCCCTCATACATGTGTTGTTACAGGCTTATGCTGCCTTAAACGGCCATCATCGATATTATGCACTTGTCACTTTCATACCGTTATCACCTGCACACTCATGTTCTCGCCTTTCCTTCACCGTGCGCCTTTCCGTTCTTCCTACGTTGGTCCTTTTCTTCCTTCGCAACCTTCCTTTCTTTCTGTCACGTGTGGTGCACCTTCTTTGCTTGTGCATGAACTTATTCCTTGTGCTCCTTTCCCAAGCCAACAAATATCTCGACCTAGAATAAAGAGAATATCTGTATACTTTAAGTGTGGATGAATTACATAGAAGTATTACAACATACAAAATGAGAACATAACAAGAAAATGTGACTAGAAGGGAAGCAACTTTCAAGGATTCCAAGAAGACAAGGAATAACAAGAAAAAAACAAAATCATGTTCGTGTTCCAGTTGCAGTGATGACTCCAATGATGAAGAAGTAGCAACTTTTGCAAGAAAGTTAAAGCGATGAACTAACAAGTACAAATGTAAGATTCCTTTAAAATGTTTTAATTGTGGTTGTGGTAAAATTGGTCATTTTGATTCCAAGTGTCCTTATGCAAATAGGTTAGATAGTGATAAAGAAAATCAAAAGAAATATCATAAAAGGAATAAGAAATTTGTGAAAAGAAAGAGTCTTTATGCAAAGGGGGATATTTCCTCCTTCAATGAAGAGGATGATAATGATGATGACTCGGGAAAAGTGATCTTCATGGATTTAGAAGGATATTATAATGATGAGGAGGAGACTATGTGGATGGAGAAGTAGATATTGAGGCATAATTGATCAATTCCTTAAGTGAACTAAATAAAGAAAGGAAGAAAATCAAGTTACTCAAAAAGCAGTTCGGTGAATTGAAGGAAAGCTCCGGAAGCAACCTTGAAGAGATAAAGAATATATTTATAGATCTAAAACCTCAGTTCGAATAAGTGAAAGTAATCAAAGAAACACTTAGAACAAGAATGGAAGAAAAGGAGAAGATACATGAAGAGTTAGAAGCATAAATAGTCTCTCTCAGGAAGGAATGACAAAAGAAGGAGTTCTGACAAAACTTTGTGAACAGCACCAAAATATTGGATGAAATCATCCACAACCAAAGGCCATTCTATGATAAATCTAGCCTTGGATATAAAAAAAATGATGAGGGTTCAATCTCATTGATGACTAAAGGTAATGAAATACAAAGAAGTTATGTAGATGTTGTACAAGCTTTCGACCCTCATAAAGAAGTGACAAACAAGAGCCTTGAAGAACATTGTGCATGGAAGAAACCACCAACAATAACATAGTTTCAATATTTTAACTTTAGATGATCTGCACCAACTAGAAGACCTTCTACATCAAGGTACCAAAATATTTTCTTTGGCATATGTTATTCTTGCAATAATTTTGGGTATAAGGCTATAAATTGTAGAGCCTATGTATGGGGTAGAAACACATGGAATATAAATGGTTATGAAAGATTCAGGAGTCATAATGAGAAGCCTCATAAGAAATTTGATAGAAGTTATAACAAATTTGGAGCTCTGAATTATGAAATTGAATGCTACAAATGTATCAAGTTTGGACACAACCAAAAATTGCAGAAGCGGAATGAAAATGTTGTCAAAGGAAACTGTGAAGTTTTTAAAACAAAAGAGAACTTGGGTGAAGAAGAAAGAAGACTTAAATATTGATGAATGTGTGCTTTCCTTAAAAGGTCAGAGCAATATAAATCTATTGTGTGTTGACACTAGTACATGTGAACTTTTTTCCCACGAAAAATCGTTGCTATAGCAACACATTTGTGTCTCTATAACGACGATTAGAATCCCAAATTTTCGTCACAAAATTATCATTGCATTAGACACACTCTGAATATTCCGTCGGTATAGCGACATAATATGGATGACACGTGGTGATTGTGGAATTTGTGATCAAAAGCCAATATATGTCGATATATCAACATTTATGTGTTGCTATAAAAATGGTTGGGCGTCACTATAGCGATGGTTTATTGTGGAAAAACAAGCGACTAAGTCAAATTGCGTCGTTTGATTGATGTTAGGGAGTTTCTATAGTGATAGAATATTGTCGCAAAATCAAGCGACTATTTCATATTGCTTCATGGGAGTGACATAATATTGTCACAAAATCAAGCAACTATTTCATATTGCATCATGGTAGCGACAAAATATTGTCGGTATAGCGACGTCAATGTGTCTCTATAGGAACGACAGTATGTTGAAGCCAAGAAATTCCTAAGTCAATTTTTGTTTCTATAGCAACGACAACCTGTCTTTATAGCAACGAGAGTTTGTCATAACTTAGAAGCAACTAAACACTGATTCGCTGCTATAGTAATGTCACTATGTCGGTATAAAAACAAAAGTATGTCTCTATAGCGACGTTTACTGTGTATTTTTTTTTAAAATATAAAATTCACAGCAAATATTGTATTTCAAATCTAGGCATACTTGCATTCTGGAAAGGACTTACAGTTGTGATGCTTGTCGTAGTGCTTATCCTAGAAATTCTGCTCCTTCAATTGATGATGGACCTTGTTGAAATAGGTCTTTCCATAAGCTGGCCATAATCCCCTTCCCAGGAGACTTGGGATCATAACCTTAATTTTGACATTTTTTTTTATAAATGACTGAAGAGTAGAGGAAGGAAACTTAGTTGGATCCCTTTGAAAATAGCCTAAAGAGGCAACTTGTTGGCCTTTAATTCCTTCACTTTCAAATTGCTTATGTTTGGGTAGCCTTCATGGTGATCTGGTGGCCACTATATGTTGGTTAGTGTCCCTCCCATAGTTCCAACTATGATTGAATGTGTTGGGTATCCTCGCATAATATTTTATGACACTATGTCACATTGAGAATCATGGAAGAATTTTTTCTCCAAGATTAATCTCTTTCAAAAGTTGTATCTACGGATTCTACATATGAGTTCAAGAACATTAATAAGGAAAACCCAAAATCCTCTAGTAATAATAAACTTACTTACAACCACTATCATAAGAATGGGAACGCCTTGAAATCTTGCATAGCTTACATTCAAAAGTTTGAAGATTTTCTAAAACAAGCAAGTTATAATATGGGGATTTTTGAATATGATACCCAATGTGAGTCTTCTCACAATCAACATTTGGTTGCGCACCATGCATATTGGTTCTCCTCTTCAGCACAAGAATGGTTTGTTGATTCTGGAGCAACCAAACATATGATTAGGCATCAAAAATTTCAACACCCCCTATCTAATTATCGAAGGGAGCACATTGGAGAGAAAGTGATCATTAATGATAACTCAAATTTATCAGTTTCAGGTTACAATGATGTCACCATCGACTCCACCAAGTTTGGATATTTCCTTCATGTTCCAAGAGATGGACCAAATCTTATTTTTATTACACCACACAAACAAAACAATGGAATGTCAAATCAATGGGTTGTAGAGGACATGAATGATGGTTTTTAAGTGGTTTCCTCAGTGTATTGTGATGGATCCAATCATATCTACACATTAGGGAAGGTTCTTTCCTCAAAGCTTAAAGGGTTTGTTGATATGGTATCCAATGATAATGACAATAGCATGTTATGGTATCAATGTTTTGAACACAAAATGTGGGCCCTTACAACATTTAACTCATTTGCACATCAATGATGAAGTTCAGTAGATTGAACCACCTAGTGGTGTCTATGAAGGGAATGTTGGGACAATACCATCAATATTTAGTTTATAAGGATAGAATCTGAAGGGTTGAACATGATTTAGGTTTTCATAAACCAGAAATGGCTACCGACCATTTAAATCAAAAGTGGGATTGAAAATGAAGTGGGTAATCATAAATCTGGGGATTGAATATGATGTTGGTACCAAGAAAACATAAATTCTTATTAATTGATAAAGCTAAAAATCCTAAATATAGCATCGAATATGATCCGAGTAATAGAAAAATAGAAATTAACCACTAGTTTTTAATATAAAACAAAATGTTGACCAAATGAGTTTAGGCCACTTAAGCTAACAAAATAGTATCTAGAGGATTTTGATTTGGCCATTGTCATCAAAACGAAGCGGTAGAAAGGGAAGTACTTGGGGGTTTGGTTTATGATATCCAATCATTAATATCCCAAAAATACCTTGTAAATAAAACACAAAGAAACTTAGAAAACAAAATATATAGAACAACATGCAGGATTGATTCCCAATTCAGTCCCCACCTTTTTAGCTATGCTCTGTTGCGAATGGGAATCATTTTCAGTCCTAAAAAAAACCTACAAGAAAATGGTTGATAGCCAATATGAAATATACCAGCTTATAAAAGTTAAAAAACAATGAAAAATAAATGTCACAATCCATATTTGAAAATTCACCAAAAGTTCAGGTTCAAAGGCATTCAATAGGAGAAAATTAAAAATTACTTACCTTAGTAGTAGCCCATGCTAGTCCTATACTAGGAGCAGAACCTTCTCTATCTTTCAATTCACTTGACTACACAAGGCGCCACTCTAAAATCACAAGGTCCATACAAATTTCTAATGCACATTTCAGCTCATTTGAAGAAAAGATGCAAACTCTCAGGTAGATTCAGCTCATTTGTATTTTATAATTATTTTTCTCAAATATTCAAACTCAAAGCTGAAACAATGAGACAAGCATGTGCAACATAGAAAATACATACCTCAATATCCTTCATGTCTAGCATGTCCCAAAAACAATGAGTTACAATAACCATTAAAGTACGTAGAACAATAACAATAATAAGAGTAACAATCTATATCAGATCTAAGTTATTAATGAAAGACAACAATACATAACAGTAGCATGATATATCAGATCTGAACCAATTATAAGCTCAACATAAGATAAATCAACATAAGATGTTAGGGAAGAGCTTTCGTATCCTCAGAAACAATGCTTCTAAACAGTCTATAACCTATTAGCGTTAGGTTACTTGCATGAGACTTAACTAGACCAACATACTTGTGAAAGGAGAGAACCCAGAACTAGAAAAGAATAGAAAATAGATCATACAACCCTCACAAATAAAAAACAGTAGCAGCACAATAGTACGACCAACTCGCAATAAAAACGATAGCAAAGTACTCCAAAAAATTTCATATAAGGGAGCGATATGGTGGATGACACCTAAGAAGGGCTCTTAAGGTGAACACAAGGGTAAAAAAATGTAGAAAGAAGCTGATGTGGAGAGGTCTTGTAAAGTACAAAATAAGTATTCAAAACATTTTTGGCTCATCCTCTCAGTTGATGTAAAGAATTACCACAGAAATGCACAAAAGGTTCAAAATTTCCTTGTGGGCATGTTTAACTAGCTGCGGGCATTTTATCATAGTCTTGCATGCATAATGAAATACTTGTGGGCAAGCTTCAGAAAAATGCACGTAGGAAGAAGAAAAATTCCCGCATGAGTGAAGGAGATGTCATTAAAAGGTTGATGACAAAGCATGATGACATGGTAAAACGGATAAGACAGTTTGGACATCAATTCAATGTGAGGGTAGGTTACCCGACCTTCTCAATTGTATCTGGTCATACATCTCATGTGTCTCATGCAAAGAGTTGAAGCTCATAATCATCATCACTATATAAGGAAGATCATGTGGTCATCTCATCTTTCTCAGGTTAACTCAAAAAGGGGCAGCCATCCCCTTGAGGATAATCGTAGTCCTCGGAAGATGTCACACATATTCAAAACTAAGATATGCAACAAAAATGAACAAACATTTCACATATAAATTGTAAAAAGCACAAATATAGGTATATTAATTGTCTTAATCATCCCACTACTATCAAATAGAGAGCTGCATTAATAATAATTAAATTAATGAAAATAGAAACATTAGTAACCATAATCATTTAAATGCTACAATATTGGACAATACTAAAAGGGGGGAGGGGGGGGTGAATCAGTATTTTTACATTTTTCACAATTTTTACCACTTTTAAAATAATAAATAACAAACATAATCAACAAGATACAGAGAACAAAAATTTATTGTGGAATGACAAATGGTAAAAACAACAAACACTTTCTATAACTTCAAAATTACATTTTCAATTAGTTTTAATAATTTCAAAAATATGTTATATCTTATACATCTGTTAATACAAAGTACCCAGTCTATGTCAAAAACATATCCTACAGCCCATGATCAAAGGGTGTACAAAATCAAGCCTCAATCCAGCCCCAAAAAGACATTCCATCCAGTCAAAAGAAACACATAATGAGGCCTGAAGGCTTATCCAAGGAAGCACGTAGCGGATAAAGTGAAAATCCCCTCGAACTAAGGCATTTATATGCCACGAAAACAACTCATCCAAAGGAGTAGTCAGTAGAGCATAGTCAAAGGATAAAAAAAACTTGAATCTTTTCTAAGAAATATTTGTAAGCCACAACAAGTATGTTGAATAACATAACTTAAAATATCAAGATGGTATCACTCCCAATAGACTCTCCATCCAACATCTCAATATAGGAGAGTTTTCCATCTCAAGAGAAAGTGCTTCCTTGGATAAAACATCAGCACTCATGTCGTGCTCCGTGTAATTGTGCCGAAAGTCTTCTTGATAGTGGATGTATACCCAAGCACGAAAAAGGAATCCCTCCCATACTCATAGCTGCTAAAAACAAAAAGAAACTACCCTAGTTCACAATACCTTCATACCTTCACCCACTATTTTGTTTTTTCATGTTGTAGTATGGAATTTAACAATGGAATAGGAAATAAGAACCATGAGATGGTCTTTATTAAACATCCTCTATGTGTCAAACTTCAAAATGGTCACCATATTACACTCATATGATAAATATTTTTCAAGAAAGGGTCTATTGACGATGATGTTCTCTATGATGACGATAATGGCCATAAATACAATGATCATGCTAATCCTACTAACTATGGAGAAAAAAATAATTAATAAACATTAAAAAACCAACAAACAATTAAAACTATCCATCTTACCTTCCCCTTGTCGCAACAACAAAATTTTACATCTTTCACTTACCTCACCCACGAACTAGGCCTGAGGTCACAGAGGAGGTTCCAAGGTTGTAGAGGAGGCATCTCTTGTTCGTTCAATGAAGCCCTTCCTTGACACAACCAAAAATCTAGTTTGTGAGCATGGAGACACCCTTGAGATGCACTAGACACAGATCAATTTCTTGTTTGACTCAATTTTTATAGTACGAGTTCTTCCTACAAGCCGCTTTTTATTTGCGACTGTGTATAATTTATTGTTGGCGAATGTTATTTCAATGGTAATTTATGATTTAATTTTATAGTCCTGTGGATATTTATGTTGATGGCTACAAGCTTGGAATTATGGTTGCGAAAATGTGTATTCCCTGGCTAGGATAGAGTAAACAATGTTTCTTTTTACATGGATTATGTTAATGGGTTTTCTTTACTTCTTGGATGTGAGCCTTGATGAAGAATGCAGTGTGTATATTTTGTTTATATTGATGTAGAAAATTGACAGAGAAACGATTTTGATTATGGCTTAATGCTAGGTTTTTGGTTCAAGATTTCATAGTTGTGATTCCAACCCTTAAGTGAAATGTGTAGCATGTGTAAAGTTTCGATGTTTGTTCCTTTACGTAATTTAGTTTCGTTGTCGTAATTTCTTTTAACTTATGTCGAAATTTGAAAATCTTTGCAGTGTTTGTTAAAAAAAATTGCCAATCGAATCCTATAGGATTCGATTCCTGTCGTGGTTTGATAAAACCTCTGTTTTTAACAACATGAGCCCACATGATTCATTCCTAGGCTGCGTGGGTTTGTGGTTTAATGTTGTATGCGTGGATTTGTTTTGGTATAAGTGTCGACAGGGTTCGATCCTGAAACCTTTAAATGGATTTGTTATTTCAATAATGAATTTGCTATTAAGTTTATGGTTGATTCTTATTTTGATATTCAATAGCATGATTAATGTTTGATAATAATCATTCCTACAGACCTTGATAGGTCTCTAAAGCTGGAATACTATGTGGGTAAAGTTTGTAAGCTGGAATTTATTGGTTTGGAGTTTTGTTTATGATATTCAGTAGGTTTCTAATAATAGGTTTACTTTGTTTATCTAAGGCTACAGGTAATAGTTTTGATAGTTATAATTAATACAAGCCTGCTGGCAATATGAAATCTGTCAGCAGAGAAAATATATAAAGTTAGTTTTTAAATAGTTCTTTGGTTTATAAGTTTTATCAGTTAGGGTTAATAAGGTTTAGGTACAAAATATCTGATATTATTTTTTATGTTTTAAATTTGAAATAATAAGCAGGAAATCTAACTCACTTAAAACTTTGGATTGAAATCAACCTGTAATTCTTGAAATAAAATGCAGGCAAAAACATAGACCAAACCCTCCTACATATAAAACTAAAGGTGATAGTCTATCATTACAAATATGAATAAGATATATTTTCCTAACTAGAATATAATGTTTGAGTAGATAAAATAACCTAACGTCTGTTTATAGAAATACATTTGTTAGGGAATAATGAATTTAACCTGTAAGTGAAGAAAGAAGTAATGTAGGAACTAACCTAGCTATCGTAGACAGATACTAAGTATCCCTTTAGAATTTAATCTCGTCGTTTAATAAGAAAACATGTAAATTGGAAAGGAAAGATCAATAAACTTATACCTGCAAGCTGAAGCTATTTTAATGGATGAAAATCCTTCACACTCAAATACCCAACATTAACAAGTACATAAACATATTTGACCTCTGTTCAGGAAACCGAATAACTTGGGAACTACGACTTTCCACCCAACCATGACCTGGAACTGTTCCTAGTTTAAATCCAGATCCCCCGAGCTGGTTCCAACATACAATTAGCTTAGAGCTCCTAAGGTAAGGTTTCCCTATCTGGGATATCA
The DNA here is from genome assembly GCA_001517045.1 of Pseudotsuga menziesii. Lineage (NCBI taxonomy): Eukaryota > Viridiplantae > Streptophyta > Pinopsida > Pinales > Pinaceae > Pseudotsuga > Pseudotsuga menziesii. Next base: position 67,596 of record LPNX010805749.1, on the reverse strand, counting down.
TGTTCTGTATCAGTTTCCTTTTTCCTCTTAGGAAAAAGGTTCTCCAAGAACTCTCTTGAAAGTAATTAGGAGGAATTATGGAATAATCATAATATCTCCAAGCCTCTCTTTGGATTGGATTTTTATAGATAGACTTTTTAGGAAAAGGGGCAGTTAATTCAAGAATCATTTGATTTCTTGAAATAACCCTTTTTATTTAATTTAGGTAATTTTAATTTTTATTCAAATTTAACTTAGGAACTTTTGACTAGTTTCTACTTTGACTCTTGTAGGTATTTAATATTTTAATTATCATTAGTAATAATAATACCATGTGGATCCTTTCATTATTACTTATAGTTGCTAATCTTATTACTATGGTTACTCTTTTATACATATCATGTATAAATTATATATATATATACCATTTGTTAACATTTTAACTTTAGGTATCATATAGCATGATCCCTAATCATATGGCAATTTTATTTTAGCTTAGTCACTTTCTTTAATAAGGCCTTCAGGTAGGGGTTAGGTCAACTAGGTTAGGAAACTCTAAACCTCCTTGCATGTTGGATTCCCTCGTATAACATGGTATTTCTTCAGTACTTTGATGAGATACAAAAATTCAAAATTTCATTTAATCACTTAAAAATAATTGAGATGAGATCAATTTTTATCAGAGTCGTTTTCACTCAACATATTAATTTTCCAGTAAATCCTAGCGCTTATCCAGAGCCCATACTCAACGCTAAAAATAGGGAGTTACAAAATTAGTGCAATTGCAGAGCTACTCACTTAACACTAATGCTAGGATGTATTTGTAGGATACACCTAGGGATACTGTTATAACTAGATCTTGTTCTTAGTTTATCTGTTCTTTTTGTCCTAATTTTCAACCATTGGTTTAAAATGATTTTATATTTCATGCTGATTTTAAGAATTTTTGACAATCAATAATTTTGGTTGGATTTAATGCTTTTAATGGTTGAATCATTTCATTATTTTAGTTTTAAGGTTTGTATTTTGGGCTTATTAGTTAATATGTACATATTTAATCTTTCAAAAATTTATAATGAAACTTTATTCCAAGTTTTGATTTATAATCTAACTCTCATTTTTTAGTCCTTTGTCAAATATTTTCATGAGGAGATTCCTGTAGCAGCTCTGTTTTTCCTGTTTTTGTCATTATCATTGGGAGAATATTACGAGGATATGGAAATGAATTTAGGAAGACCAAAAGAGGTTCGTTTCCACAACAAAATCATTCACAAAAACCTCTCTTTGTTTTGCAATAGCTATTATTGTTTGAGATATTCGAATTCATCTTTGTGGCCTATTTTCATGGTTTGAATTATTTAATAATTTCATGTTTTAGTCACAAATTTGAAGAACATATTCCAATAAATTGAAGAAGAATTTTGAAAAACCAAGAGAGGTTTTTGTTAATAACATACTCATTTAAAAAGAACTCTCTCAGTTTTTACACAGGTGTTCCATATCAAGAGATATGAAGGCATCTTTGAGACCCAAATTTCCAGAAATTCTCCAAATTTCCTCAAATCCGATTTGCTATTTTTGGGTTAATTATCTTTAAAGATTTTGAGTTATCATGTAACTAATTGATGTAACTGTTTCAAATTTAGACCTAGAAGGTAGTTATGGAACTACTTTACTTTTGTAATGATAAAAGGAAGACAAACATACAGTTTTTTGGGGGGGATTTTTCACTCAAGGAGAGGCTTTTGGAGCTTTGATTTCTCAAGCTAGCACTTATAACTCTTATATAAGTGGATGATTGTTATTGATTATATATAAACTGATAAGCCCTTTTACCTGGCATGTTTTTTCATTTATGATCTGTTTGATTGCTCAGTCTACAATTTCATTTCTTGTTTAAAGTTTTATTCATATAAATGCTTGTAGCCTGTGGGTGGAATTAGTATTTCATGTGTAATGTTTATGGCTTATTGGGATGTGTTTGATCCCCAGTTTATCCAACTTGCATGATTCAGTTCTATATGAGCTTGTGGATGTTTATTTCCTCCTTGCAGATAAAGTTTTTAAAACCCTAAAACCTATTTTATTTAATTTTAATTGTGAGATTGTGTTGGCTTGTTCTTCTGGTAGTCTAAGAACAATTTCCGGCACAAACATCTTTGGCGCCATTGCCGGGGATGAAGCTGAAGTATATCTTGCCTGGGATATCATTATTCTTCTGATTTTGAGAGGTGAACAAAGTCAGAAAATATTTTAGACTACAAATTTTCACCGGTGACTCCACGATCAAAGATTCCATTGCAAGGAGAATTTTGTTGACAGAAAAATGAAGAAGCCAAATGGAAAGACTGGATATCATCTTGTTACTTTACTCCATGAGGTTTTGTTCTTATTCATCAGTTATTTCCTATCTTTCCCATTGCATGTCAAAAGAATTATTTTTTGTTTTGTCTATTCTGATGATCATAAACCTTCAAGTACATATCCCACTTTGGAAGAAGAAAATCTGCATTCTTCTTGTGTTATTGATGTTGATCCTATTCCTTCATTTGAAATACATGTTCAGCATGATATACATATACCCATATCTCTTGAAGCTGATTATTCTGGTCATCTTGTAGAGAATAAAGTTGATCTATTACCTTCTAGCATCACTGCTGAAACTTCCAAACAACTTGTTGAACCTCATTTTCAACTTACAGATTTTCAGTCTAGACTCAGACAGATGATGTTTAGACCTCTTAGGCTTCCATCTCTCTTACATCCTTACCCTTCCTACTTTGTTAAATATCTTCCCCATTTTACTAGAAAAGACCATATTACAGCAGAGAAGCATTTAGAATCTTTTCATAATTTCATTGATAATTTTGAAATCATGCATGAGGATGTTATCATGAGGTTATTTTCGAAATCCTTTACTGGAGATGTTGGGTTTTGGTTCCGGAATTTAAAAGCTGATTCAATTGGATCATGGGAAGAGTTACATGATGTCTTTTTGAAGTATTGGGGTAAGAATAAATATTATGATCAATTTCTTTTCGAATTTTATAGTTTGAAAAGGGAAAATGATGAGCCAATTACTAAATTTAATTGGAGGTTTCAAAGTTTTTATATCAGTATGCCTATGGAGATTAGACCTTCAGAAAAACTTGCTATGGTATATTATGTTATGGCTCAACATTCAGATCATCTTTAAGGCAATTGTTTGAGGATACAAAAGGAGTGGACGAGAACATCCGAGCTTGCAAAATGCTTCGAGATCAGGCTCATGTTGAAAATATACAAGCTTATGAACAGGAAGAAGAACGTAGGTATCATTCAGATTTAAGCTCAGATGTTCTCCTCCACTCCTTTTTCATCCTCAAATAATTGCCTTAAAGATTATCTAAATGTTGAGCCATAACATAATATACAAGCTTATGAACAGGAAGAAGAACGTAGGTATCATTCAGATTTAAAACAGTTTTCTTCATCATTTTCAGATTTTCATATGAACAAGGATATAAATGATGCTTATGTTGATTCTTCATATCAGTTTGCTGACTTTTTCGATGATAACATACTTTTAGTGGATTATAGTAGAAATTTCTTAGTTCCTGCTATGAGATTATCATGTTATGAAGAAGAAGTTGCTGCTCTTCAACCTCTTACTATTGATATAAGAAATAAGTTGCCATTCTTGACTTATGATCACTTTCAGAATTTATTTGTTCAAGTTTTGATCAAGGGTTTTATTTAAAGGTTGAGAATCAGTTTGAAAAGCCCTTGGTTTCCATTCTTGATCCAAAGTTTAAAAAGAACAGTAATGGAGAGGAAGAGAATGCTTCACTTTATGATGAATATAATGAAGACATTGAAATTTTAAATCAGAAATTTCATGATCCCGTGGCTTCTTGGATGGAGTTGTATTTTTCAAAGGTTTCTAATGCTCCATATTTTGGCATACTTCCTATTTTCAGTCATAAGTATCAACTTCCTACAGACTCTTTATTGCATTTATCACATCTTTTGTGGGTTTTCTCAAACAGTAGCATTCATGAAATTATGATTCTCAGTCAAATGGTTTCTTGGCTTCACTGGAAGTATGATTACACTTGATTGAGTTGTTTCCTCCAATTAGAAGTAGGAGTAAATAGCAGAATAAGCTCGCTATACGAGCATGTAGATTCTTTTTAGTATGCTGGTTTGTAGCAGTATTTTTTCATTTCAGAGGTATGTGTTCAGAGTTTGACAAAGTTGCAGAGATTTGGTAAATGACTCCATCACCCAATGAATAAGGCACAAGGTCTACAGGTTCTTGAAGCCTCACAAGGAGGACTTCATCCTGCAGCAAGAGCCAGATGTTATAACTAGATCTTGTTCTTAGTTTATCTGTTCTTTTTGTCCTAATTTTCATGTTGATTTTAAGAATTTTTGACAATCAATAATTTTGGTTGGATTTAATGCTTTTAATGGTTGAATCATTTCATTATTTTAGTTTTAAGGTTTGTCTTTTGGGATTATTAGTTAATATGTACATCTTTAAGCTTTCAAAAACTTATAATGAAAGTTCATTCCAAGTTTTGATTTATAATCTAACTCTCATTTTTTAGTCCTTTGTCAAATATTTTCATGAGGAGATTCCTGTAGCAGCTCTGTTTTTCCTGTTTTTGTCATTATCATTGGGAGCAGATTACGAGGATATGGGAATGAATTCAGGAAAACAAAAAGAGGTTTTGGTCCACAACAGACTCATTCACAAAAACCTCTCTCAGTTTTGCAACATCTGTTATCGTTTGAGAGATTCAAATTCATCTTTGTGGCCTATTTTTCAGGGTTTCAATTATTTAATAATTTCCTGTTTTAGTCACAAATTTGTAGAACATATTCCGATCAATGGAACAAGAATTTTGAAAAACCAAGAGAGGTTTTTTTGTTCATAACATACTCATTTAAAAATACCTCTCTCAGTTGTTACACAGGTGTTCCATATCGAGAGATATGAAGGCGTCTTTGAGACCCAAATTTCCAGAAATTCACCAAATTTCCCCAAATCCGATTTGCTATTTTTGGGTTAATTATCTTTAAAGATTTTGAGTTATCATGTAACTAATTGATGTAACTGTTTCAAATTTCGACCTAGAAGGTATTTATGGAACTAATTTACTTTTGTAATGATAAAAGGAAGACAAACATACAGTTTTGGGGGGGGGGATTTTTCACTCAAGGAGAGGCTTTTGGAGCTTTGATTTCTCAAGCTAGCACTTATAACTCTTATGTAAGTGGATGAATTTTATTGATTATATATAAAATGATAATCCCTTTTACCTGGCATGTTTTTTCATTTCTGATCTGTTTGATTGCTCAGTCTACAATTTCATTTCTTGTTTAAAGTTTTATTCATGTAAATGCTTGTAGCCTGTGGGTGGAATTAGTATTTCATGTGTAATGTTTATGGCTTATTGGGATGTGTTTGATCCCCAGTTTATCCAACTTGCATGATTCAGTTTTGTATTAGCTTGTGGATGTTTATTTCCTCCTTGCAGATGAAGTTTTTAAAACCCTAAAACCTATTTTAATTAATTTTACTTTTGAGATTGTGTTGGCTTGTTCTTCTGGTAGTCTAAGAACAATTTATAGCACAAACAGATACAATGGCCAAGGATCCGATGTTTTAGATTTTATGCTCAACATCAACTTGGAATGCTCTAGGGATTATTCCCAACACTTCCAATTCTTATCTTTTCATGTGCTTCAGAAATTCCTATTCAACACAACATTAAACACTCATGTGCTCCAGATCTTCTCACTCAACACAAAACATCAAATACTCATGTGCTCCAGAGCTCCTTGCTCAACACAAAACATCAAATACTCATGTTCTCCAGAGCTTTTTTCTCAACACAAACATCAAATACTCATGTGCTCCAAAGCTTCTTGCTAAAAAAAAACATATCATCAATCATGTGCTCCAGGGTCCACGCCCAACACATGAAATCATATACATACAAATATGAAATTGGCTTATGCCCATTATATCAAACAATTCATCGGGTTCAAATGCAGTGGGGCCTTACGCCCAATATACAAGATAAAAAATCAAAGCAACATCGTAAAAAATGGGACTTATAACCATAAGTATTGTGTTTGAAAATTAGGGATATTGCATCCCTCCAGTCATAGAACAACACCGTCCCTAATTTTCTAGGGGCTTATAATGAAATCTTGAAACAAGGCAGGGTAAGCCTTTCTCATGGTGGCTTCATTCTCCCAAGTAGCCTCATCGGCCTCTAAGTGCTTCCATTGTAGTTTCAACTGGACTATGGTGTGCTTCCTGAGCTGCACCTCTCTCTTGTCCAGTATATGAAGATGTTTATCCTAAAGTTTGCTAACTAGACTACGGGATAGCAGTGTTCAGGCACCTCAGCATTTAAAATATAGTTTTTAGGGTTTTTTGGATAACAATGTAAAAATCGCATAAGGTAAAGACAATATATAGAGACACAATGATATGAAAACATCAGAAGATACAAGTGTAAAGACAATATTTTGCAGGAATGAATGACAGCACAATTAAAGTCCAAGAGATAGGTTTCCAAATCATATAAATACAAGTAATAAACAGACAGTTTACCCTTGCAGCATATGTTAAAGGCATAGGTATTGAAATAACAATTCAAACATCAATATGCATCAATATCCACTTGCATACATAGTTTCCACATAGAAAACATCTACATCAACAACAATGTAACAAGAGTTCAAACTGAACCAAAGAATATTCATACAATAGAAGTTAAAAATCCTAGCTCCATATAGATATATTAAGTCATTCATAAAAATAAAGATGTGCTTACACAGATAAACATTGCATGACTACACAAACTCCAAGCAGATCGACTCCCCTGTGTATCTCCAATTTCAAAACAAAAACTTACAATATATAGGAAAAGTGGTGTTCAGCTGAGCTGTTTCTAGATCCACATTCCTTGGATCTTATCATGCCAAAAATAGAAATAAAAAGACAAGTGTAACAAGTTTTTGAAAACAATTTTAAAATGAAATGTAATATGTATCATTCCTAATCCGAATTGATTTCTGGCTTCTTGTGAATTCTCCTAGGAGCTTTGTCAGTGAACATTTGGCACTCTCAATTACTGTGTCATCCTTTAACATTCTGTGTGAAATAGATTTGCATCCTCTAGGTGTCCTCATGGAATAAAATGATGATACTCTTCATTTTATCAATGTCTTGATTTCTACATCAACTACGTCCTCAATTTTGTTCTTGTCAGTTGGGTACAACTTCCCAACAATCTTGTCATCTCTAATGGTATTTCACATATTGTATGCATAGTTCTCTAAATAATTTTTTGGATTCTACCTTCAACTTAAACTCTTGATCTTCAGCCTTGTATTTCTCTGCATTAGAAGAGCAATATCAGCAGATCCTGTTGCTCGGTTTTGCTTATGTTTTCCATAATTTTGACATGTCACAACAAAGGTAAATTTCAAATCTACTTGAGTTCATACATCACGAGACATCTGATATCCTTTTGTGTTTGTCAAATAAACTCTAGAAATCCCATCCTCTATGTCCCCATAGAATGGCTTCTCCACATAGATTTGTAGCATTAGAGCTTTTCTATAGTACATTTGATCCAGATGGAGATCGGTGGCCACCCACGTATTCCACTGGCTCAAAACAATTGTCCATTGTGGCAGTTTCCTAGTTATTTTTCGGCAGTTTTTTGAGTCCTAAACTTTCGGGGCCATTTTGAGGCCTTAAACGACGCTTTTTGGAGATTCGGGGCCAAATGGTTGCCATCGTCATGCATTTGGCTAACCAAAAGTTGTAAATCTTAGATAGACCTTTCCAACAAGCTATCGAATGCCCAAATCGGAGATCGTATGCAAAAGTTATGACCCCGAGAAGTTGATTGTTCAACTTACTACNTTCTAGGGTTACGTTTTGGGACTTTTGGGGTTCTCACCTCATTCTTATTATAAATAGGCCCCTTTGGCCTCATTTTGTATTCATCTTGGCACGAATGAGCGTAGCAGCTACATCTCTTCTCAGAGATAGCTACCACCATTCTAGCAATTGTTTTACAGTCTGTTCTATTTCCGCCATTTAATAGAATATGTGTTTACTGTATCTTTGCTATCTTTACAAAATGTCTGTTATTATGAGTCTGTATATGTTCTTTAATTTCATTCACGCATAAATCCAGATCAACATCATACCTCAAACAGTTCTTGCTAATGTTTGGACACAATATGAATCCCATAAATGCAACTCCAAGAGATCACTTGAATTTTCCTGAAGCTCTGAATCAAATGTAGTTTGATTTCGACCAATACGTTCCAGAAAATGTTTCCATTCATCTAGAAAAATATTTTGAAGATAAAAAAGAACAGAAATTCCATTTTCATTTTCCTTCCTTAATTCAGACATGTTGTACAATATAGTCTCATTGTAGTATTGAGTAAAGATACTAAAAGACACCATCTCTTATACAAGTTTTGTCGGTGGAGTAAACATTTTAATAGGAGGTGAATTTGGGCGAAATTATGGGAAAAATGATCTCAAATAATCGCTTGTATTTCCTAAAATGTGATGGTTGTATAAAAAAAGAAAGAGGTTTTTCTAAATCACCTCGTCTGCGAAAAAAACAATGTTTTGGTTTTTCAAATTTCATCTTTGTTTTATCAGAAACAGCGTCGAAAGTCAATTACTAATCTGCCATGAAATCTGGAAATGCTTGATAAAAAATATGAAAAATTCTCATCCATATTTAAATTCATGAATTTAGAAATATTTGATATTGATTTGATCTCATTTCCACGAAGAACATCCTTCAGAGATAAACCATTTTGAGCCAAAACCCTTCGAACAAGAGAAAATCCATTCGAGTGGACTCCCCTTAGCGGAAGCCCAATTAGAACATCACCAACAAAGATTGTCTTCCCATATATGATAGTATCCTTTTTTATGACACCAACATCAAAACCACTAAGATCATATTCACCTTCAGCATTAAATTCTAGCATTTATGTTGTCTCTCCCCCTAAAAGAACACAATCTGATTGCTAGAAACCATCCACAATACCTTTCATAACCTTTTCAGCTAGGTCAACATCGAGATGACTTGTTGCAAAATAATCAAGGGAAAAAAATGGTTTTTCCTCAGACGTAACAATAGCATTCACACTCATAGCCACCAGATTAACTCCAATTGTATCATGGATACCAATTTCAAATGCAAGCTTCAATTTAGTCTCAACTCCATTTCCATAACCTGGTTCGTTGGTTCACTAGGATTGCAATCTACAGGCATATCATCTGGATCTCACAGATTAATGGATATTAGGTTTCCAAAATGATTTCAAAATGTGGAGTGTATAAGTGTTCTTCTTAGTACGTCTCAAATCCAATTGTCGGCTCTCTAACAGGGACAAACTTCAAAATTTTATATTTTCATGAATATGGGCCTGCACAAAACTTTATTTTGCAAACTGGTAGTGTGCATGTGTTTCAATAATGACATGCCATTCAAATGACATGCATTGCCAGCTTATGTTAAATATAGGAAAAACTTTATTAAATCTTCGCCTTGCATAAATTATGAAAAGACTTTAATTTCTCTATAGGAGCTCAGGTTTAAAAAAAACTAAAATATTGTAAATGCATAAGATATTTAAAAAATGAAATCAAATCAGCCCAAACTTTAGGAAAATGGGAAAAAAAATCATAGGATAAAAAGTATAAGGTAAACAATAGACCTACGGAAAAACAACTAACAGACATAGGACAAATAAAAGGGGTTCGGATGCAAACTCCCCTTTAGGTTCCACCTGTAATAAGGACCAATCAATCACATTTTTAGTATCATAAACATATTTGTTCAATAAAGATGTATGGAAAACATTATGGATTCTTATGTGAGTAGGTAAATCTAGTTAACACACCACTGGCCCTCTCTCGTCCAGTATATCAAAGGGTCCACAAAATCTAGGTACTAACTTACCACACCTTCCCAAGCTCAATGAGCTTCTCTTTGATTTTACTTTCAAGTAAACATGGTCAACTATCTGATAATATTTATCTTTTCTTTTCTTATCCGTGAAACTCTTCTAGAGGTCTTGTGCTTCTTTAAGATTCAGCTAGACCTTGGTAACGAATTGTTCTAAGTCCTTTAGTAAGTCAGGCCCTAACATGACCCAATCCAGCGAGCTATCCCAAGTAACCAGTGTTGTACACTTCCGTTCATAGAGTACCTCAAAGGGAAGCATCTTTGCGGAGGTTTGGTATTCGTTTTTATATGAAAACCCTATAAGATGTAGATAATCTTCCCACTTGGTGGGGTTGTTCATGACATATATCCTAAGCATGTCCTCTACAATTTGGTTTACCTGTTTTGTCTTCCCACCAGTCTACGGGTGGTAAGTAGTACTAAAGTTCAACTGCATCTCTAATCCATATAATAAGGATCTCCAAAAGTTCCCGGTAAACTTTGTATCTTGATCTGAGATGATTGCCTTGGGTATCCCATGCAATCTAAATATATCTTTTAAGAAGACGTCGACAATGCGTACTTCCTTGTAGGTCGACTTCATTGGAATAAAGTGTGCGGATTTTGACATTTTGTCAACTACTACAAATATAGAATCTATTTTCTTCTTAATATTTAGTAGACCTATGATAAAATACATACTAATGACCTCCCACTTCTATTCCAGAATGGGTAATGGCTGCAGCAACCTCGAGGGATGCTAGTGCTTAGATTTGACCAGCTGACATTCTTGACTTTTTGCGATAAAAAATGCTATGTTGGCCTTTAACATAGGCTAAAAAAAGTGTTTGTTTACTGTGGATATCATCTTTTGATATCTTGGATGCCCCGAGTAGGGTGTCCGATGAAATTCCGTGAGGATGCTGGACCTGATGTCCCCTCCTTTCAGAGCATAAAATATTTTTTTGGACCATAGAAGTATTGTTTCGTCTACCTTGTACTCCTTTTGTTGCTGAAACAACATGTCCTCTTGGACCTTATTGAGGATTTCAACATAGAAATATAATCCTAGTGTAAATCCAAATAATTTTGACTTAAAGTCACCTCATATATCATATGAGCTCATCAGCTCAAAGCATCAGCAATTTTGTTCTCCTTTCCCTTTATATGCTTTAGATTGAAATGGTACTCTCTAAGGAAATCCAACCATCTGGATTTCCTGGCATTCAGATTCGGTTGCTTAAATAAATACTTCAGACTCATATTGTCTGTTTTCAGAAGAAATTTCTTCCCCATGAAGTAGTGCCTCCACATCTTCAAAGTGTAGATGATGGCCGCTAACTCAAGATCATGGGTGGGGTAGTTTTGTTTGTGTCCTTTTAACTTACATATTTCATAACAGATCACGTAATTGTTTTGCAGGAGGAATCCTCCGATCCCTTCCTTGCTTGCATCTGTGCAAACAACGAAATCTCCATTTGGATCCACAATTCGTAGTATTGGTGCAGTCGTCAAATTTTGTTTAAGATTTTGAAAACTTTCCTCACACTTGGTCATCCATAAGAAATTGTTTTCCTTCTTTTACAAAGTGGTCATGGCGCACGCTATCCTATAGAAGTTCTCAATGAACTTTTGGTAGTAACCGGCTAATCCTAAAAAGGATCTAATGTCAGTGACACTGGTAGGAGTAGGCCAATCCTCTATGGCTTTAATCTTCTATGGGTCCACAACTATCCCATTCTCAGAGATGATGTGACCCAAGTACTGTATCTGTGGTTTGTAAAAATCACATTTACTAAACTTGGCATAGAGATGGTGTGCCCATAACATCTGTAGCACTATGCAGAGGTGCTCCTCGTGTTCCTCTTTACTCTTAGAGTAAACTAGGATGTCATCTATAAATACCAAAATAAATTTATCCAGGTAACTACTGAAGATATTGTTCATCATACACATAAAGTTCACGGGTGCATTGGTCAACCCAAATGGCATCACTACAAACTCATAGTAGTTGTACCTTGTACAAAAGGCAGTTTTGTGAATATCCTCATCATGAATCTGTACCTAATGGTACCCGGATCACAGGTCGATCTTTGAAAATATCTTGCCTCCTCCTACTCGATCGAGAAAGTCATCGATCCTAGGGAGTGGGTATTCATTCTTGATGGTCATCTTGTTAAGTGGATGGCAATCGATGCAGATCCACATTGCACCATACTTCTTCTTTATGAACAGTATCAGTGCTCCCCAAGGGGAAACACTTGGTTGAATATATCTCTTCTAAATCAACTCTTGCAACTGCAATTAGAGTTCCACCAACTCTGGTGCACTCATACGATAAGGGAATTTTGAAGCCGAAACTAACCTTGGTGTTAGTTCTATGGAAGCATCTAAGTCTCCTTTCAGTGGTAATCCTGGGATTTCCTCAAGAAATACGTCCTTGAAGTCTATGAGAACTGAAAAGTCCTCGATATGTTGTTCTCTATCGGCTTCTATGTCCTGGATTTTTACTGCAAACAATTTGCATCCTTTCGTAATGCACTTCTTTTCTTGTAAAGTGGATATATGTCTTATGAAAACCTTCTAAGGTATGCCTTAAATATTTAATTAATTCCCTTGACTATCTGTACACAAGATTGAATTCTGTAAACAATCGAGCATGACATGGTGTTGTTCCAACCAGTCCATGCCGATAATTATATCATACGATCCTAAAGGTAGGGTGTTCAGTTTTATTCTAGTAGGAAAACCATTAAAGTTTACTTCACAATATCTAACTATTTCAGAAATATTTCATGTTGTACATGTGGCTAATTGCACCAGCCAAGGTTTCTCATGTTTAACTTTGTCTATTTTACATACATCAACAATTTTAGGCGATGCATAGGTCTGGAAAGCACAGGGGTCAATCAATATTGAAATAGAAGTGTTGGAAACATTACCTTCTATCTCAACCATGGTAGCTTGATGGTCTTCCTGTTGGCCATCCAAGGCTGCATAAATCTGCGATGTTCCAGCTATGTCCTCTACCATTGGTTCTTCTTGTAAGTTGTGCAAGACCTTGTTGTTCTTGTTCTTGCAATATTGAGCATAATGGGGCCCTTGGCATTTCCGGCATTTGATTTACAGCGGAGCAACATTGGCTCCCCCATTTGTTATTGGTTTGTTAGCATTTGGAGCTGGTACATGTTGCTTTGTACCTGTTTTATTGAAATTTTTATTGGCTAGAAAACTGTTGTTATGTTTTCTATAAGGTGGTGGGTTGAAACCCGATTTGTTGTTGTCCGAGAAGGTCCTAGACCTGTCTATGATTCTTTTGATGTTCTCTTGCCTCAGTTTTCCATGCTCATAGCAAAGACTAGCTTTGTATAGGGTGGTGTCCAATGTTTTAGGCATGTCAAATCAATCCTCGCCCAAAATTTGGGAGGAAGACATCCTAAAAATGGTTGTATTTTTCAATTTCTCATCCTTTATGTAACCCATCCTTAATTCATGAAATTATTTCACCCTTTTGTCGAATAATATTTTCTACATATATTTCTCTTAAAAATTCTTACGAAAATTACTCCATCGACTTTCTCTTACCTCATCTTTCTTGGTATGCTTTAGGTCTCTCCACCATCTAGTTGATTTTACATTTAAATTACAGATGGGTAGACAAGCATTCATCTCGCTAGAGTAGTTATGTACTCGGAAATATTTGCTCACACCTAGAAGCCATTCTTCAGCTTTCTCCCCTGTGTTCATCCCTCCTTCATAGGTTGGGGCTTTTATCTTCCTGAACTCTCCCTGGAGATTGTCATCATTTCTATGTTCCTTTCTGCAAGGAGAAAGAGAATCATCACTAGAAGGATGGCGACAATCTCTTTCAGCAGGTTCAGGGGCATGTTCTTCTTTTCCTTCTTCTCTCGGGCTGATGGCCTGCTTATGATAGGATTCTTTCTTGAACTTGTTGGTTGAATGAGTGGGTTTTCCCTGCGGGCTTCCTCCCATCATTTTTTGCAGCAAGGCTTCATTAATTGCTTGTTGTTCCTTTCTTTCTTTCATATTATCATTCGTGAAACTTTGTAAGTCCGCTTGAAGACTTTGTATGGTTTTTGGTATATCGGAATTTAGTTCAACCACCAGTTCCGCTTCCCGTGTGGGGGTATTCAACTTTCCTTTACGGTTGTTGTATTCTTCTATGTTCATGATCTGAACTTTTCTTTCAATCCTGCAATTGCAAATTTTTAATAACAGGAAAAAAATCTATTAGTTAAAAAAATCTCAAAAGGGCTAATGTACAATCATGGACTCCTTTAAAGACACTTTAGATGCCACATAATACTAGAAAAACCTAGAACCTATGAATTTAGGTGAGAAATATAGGTACTTCCCTAACATATTTGAAGATGACGTAAAAATACAAAAGATAAGTAATTGAATTAGCCTTCATAATATATAACATTTACGCATAAAACATGTGTGTAAATGATTATAAAATTAGTTTCCGTGAAATTGGGTTTCCAAAATTTCAGCACATCATAACATATATGTTTGTGCAGGTGCAGCAATATATGAGGTAAATGATGTCAATTTTGGATAAAATCTTGCAGACATGTAAATGAAATATGGGCCTAGTGCAACACTACTTATTCATAATTTTTCATGAATTATTATTATTTTTTATTAATTATTGAAGTCAAAAAAGCTCAAAATGAAAACGTTCTGTGCGGGTGCTACACTTTAGAGGCAAAAATTAATTAAATATTTGATTTCTATACATAATATTGTAGATGTTCCTCTCTTCTAGTGCACCATATAGTTTTCTTGAAAAATGGTGAAGTATATAAAAAACAATCGATGTATCTATTTTCGAAAATTAATGTGTGTCATTTAGAAAAATAATAATAAATAATCAAAACATACATTTGAAGCAAAAAATTAGATATTCATAATTGTAAGATCGTACACTACAATATTCTAAATTTTCAAAAAACATATTGTGTTTGTCAAAGAAAAGCACGCCATCAAAACTAAGCATATAGATAGAATTCTAAAAGACAGGAAATAGCCCTAGTTTATTTGTCCTAGCCAATAGGTTCGGTAGTCCAAGGCTAATTCCGAACATAATGCCAAACCTTATTCCCGTCGATTTTTTAAATTTTAAAAACACGCATGTGTTATAGCGTTATTCATATGACATATGCACTATATCGCATATGTGATTCATATCGCATATGCACTATATCGCATATGCATTTTTTCTTAACTAGCTTGGTACGAGAGTAAAAAAGGTAAATACCAAGTTAGTGGATAGTCTTTGGGAGAAACCCCATCTAAAATGAAAAGATCATGGTAATTATTAGCCCCTTCAAAGCGTTTTAGTGTGGCAAAAGGACGACGCTTAGCCTAAAATTTGTGAATGGTTGTGGATAATGAGGTAAGATTATTGGAGGTTCAAAGCGCTTGTCCATGGAGCTTGTTCATGAAGCTTAAGACATAGAATATGATTTTTAGACTTAATGATTGATTTTTATTGCCTAACCTTTGTCTAAGGCTCGAAACTCATGTCTAGCTCTAAATTATTCCTAATGGTACCAACACATCCACTATGAGGATAAGGATTGCGAGATCATTTATGTTGTTTAGAAGCATTATTTTTTTTCGTGGACACACAAAAGAATCTTTTAGGGCCTAAGGCCAAGGTGTCATCTCTCGACTATCTTGAGGCTCCACGATGTATACATTGTGCTCGAGAATGGCTAAGGGTTTCTCCCACAACTATGTCTGGGATATGCTAATGAGGTCATGTATGGTGGATCAAATTTCATTCTTAAAGCTATATTAAACGAATTTTTCTTTATGGTACAAGGCCTAGGTTTCCTGCCTTAACAATGTCTAAGACCCATGTATTCATATCTACTATCCAAAACCTTCTAACGAAATCCATGTCACCACTTGAAGGAAAGTGTAACTTCAAGAGGTCATGGCCGGTCATTTGAGTTTTTTTTCATGTTCATGGATTCCTAGAATTTTTTTTTAGAGTACAATCCCAATGTTTAATCCCCCAACAATGTCAAAGGCCACACGACCCATACCTAGTGCTTGTAAGTCACATTTGAGGTATCATTTTAGGCCTTGGATGGATATAATATTCCTTTATGGACTAAGGCTTGGGTTTACTTCATCAACCATGTGTAAGGCCTCGAGAAACATGTCTACTATTTAAAACCGCTCGATGGCATTATTATCCCCAATTTTTAGGTAGGGATACAATAAATAGGTCCTCTGTGGTAGTTTGAAGTGTCCTTATTGACCTTCAATGACTAAGGGATTCATTTAGGGTCGAAGGCTTGGGTTTCCTCCCATTTCCATGCATATGGCCTCGAGACCCATAACTATTGTAAACAAAATCACCAATCAATCGCATATCCCTAATATAAGGCCAAAGACCCCCTAGATGTTAGTTTTTCAACATTAAGCTAGAATTATTAGGATATTTAATTAAGAGAATAAAAAGTACAACAATCAAACACAAGAGACAATGAACACAGTGTTTTTCCTCAGGGAAACCATAAAGGAGAAAACCCCGCAACTTCCTTAGAGATAGAATAAGCACGAAAATAGTAAAAGCCCCAAAACAATAAGTGATCTCCCGACAGTAGTAATCTTCTTCTTATCTAGCCCCAATGTCTTTTCCTTCCTCAACTATGTGCTCCACTTGAGTGTGGATGAGTTGTGTGCTAAATAGAGAGTCTAGCTCTCTATTTATACTAATACCGACATGACTACAACCCTACTAGGGCCAACCTCTACTAGGAGAGTCTAATAACCCTAGTGCCCCAGAACTATGGGGACTTTAACCCTTAGACAATCGGAGGATTACCCACAATGACTTGACATGACTTGTTTACATTATTGGTCCTCCCAATCAGAACATCGGGGCATGACAACATGACTCAATTACATTATAGATACATCTCGGAATAAACATCAGGTTACAATACATAAGATACATAGATGAATAGATTCTAAAGTTACAAATATATCAACACTCCCTCTTAACTAGGAAGGTATTCTTTCGACACAATTTTTAGCACTGGTCTTCTTCTCTGTATCAACTAGATCATCTCGTCATATGCATCTCAAGTCTTCTGAGTCTTCAAGTCACCTTCGTCTTCAAGTCATCTTCATTCTTTGAATCTGGATCATCTGTTGATCTGGATCATCATGAGATATCATCAGTGGATCTATATCATCACTCGGTCTGGATCATCATTGGCTATCATCACTGGATCTGGATCATCACTGCTAGATCATCATCAATGGATCTCGATCATCACTCGATATGGATCATCACTGGCTATCATCCTCACTAGTTCTAGATCATCTCGGGTGCTATCTCATGATTATTCTCATCACAGGAAGTTCTACAGAGCCAGCCCTTTTTCATACTGGTTGTAGGCCTAGCCTCCATGTAGGTCTTCTTCAGCATATTTGACCTGCTCGTCAGAATGGTCTATCCAGCACTTACATCTGACCTACTCGTCAGAAAGGCATGCCCAACACTCACATCTGATCATGTAGGAACCAATCCTATAATCATATCATAAAGGCCCAGCACTTATATCCACCCAATGAGGGAACACATCCCATTACTTATGGAAGGGCTTTGCACTTACATCCACCCTGTGAGGGAACACATCCCAACAATCATATCAGAATGGCCCCCAGTCCTCGACTGAGCTACATGGTAACTGACCAGGTGCCTCCATTCTCCTAGAGAATGGCAGTTGCCCTTACATCCGACCTACTCGTCGGAATGGCCAAAACTCACATCTGACATGGGAGGAACTTAATCATTTAGCCATGACAGAATGGTTCAGCCCTTACATCTGATCTAGTAGGAACACATCCCTCTGTCACATCAGAATGGATTCTCATTCCTAGAGTGAGTTTTCTTGGTAACTGACTAGGTGCCTCCATTCCCAGAATGGCAGTTGCCCTTACATCTGTCCTACTTGACAGAATGGATAGCACTCATATCTGACATGGAAGGAACCAATCTTCTCACCATGATAGAATGGCTCAGACCTTACATCTGACCATGGAAGGAACCAATCCTCTCACCATGTCAGAATGGCTATGGGTCTCATCACTTTCTCTTGGAGGAAACCCCGATCTGGAGAACACCAAGCTTCTCTCTGAAGTACTCGAACTTCATCCTAGCCAATGGATTTGTTAATAAATCAGCTATTTGTTCCTATGTCGCAACATACTGGAGCTTCACTGCTCCCCTCTGCACCATATCCCTGATATAGTGATACTTGATCTGTGCTTCGACTTGTCATGGAACACTGGATTCTCTGACAACTTCACGCAACTCTAGTTGCCACAATGTATACAAGTAGCATCCAACTAGAGATCAAATATATTAGACATTAGCTTCCACATCCATATTGCCTCACAAATAGCTGAACAAGCTGCGACATACTCTGCTTCAGCTATACTCAGAGCCACACAGGATTGCTTCCTGCTAAACCAAGAGATCACACCTTATCCCATACTAAAGAAACACCCTGAAGTGCTCTTCCTATCGATGGCACTTCCTGCCCAATCTGAATCAACATAACCCTCCAGGTTAATCTTTTGATTCACATCATACTTGAGCCCATAATCAACTGTACCCTTCAGGTACCTCAGAATATGCTTTACAGCAATCAAGTGAACATTTCTCGGATCTGTTAAGAACTAGCTCAAGGTTTTCACAGCAAAGAAAATGTCTGGACTCGTGTTCATCAAATACATCAATGACCCAATCATCTGATGATACATCGTAACATCAACCGAATATAATGAAGCATCACTTAATAGCTTTAGGTTCGATGCCATAGGTGTGGCCATAGCCTTGCAGTCCATCATCCCAAACCTCTTCAGGATCTCTACTTCATACTTCCCTTGTCCAAGGAAGATTCCATCTGTACTCTACCACACCTCCATACCTAGAAAGTAATGCATCATCCCCAAGTCCTTCATTTTGAACTCAGCAGCAAGATTTATCTTTGTATCTTCAATCAACCCATCTGTACCTGTCACAAATATATCATCTACATATAGTAGAAGCATCATTAGGTTTCCATCCTCAACCTTATAGTAAAGGTTGGAATTTCCTTTACTCTTGGTAAAGCCTAAACTGGATAGAAAGCTGTCAATTCTGCTATACCAGGTCCTAGGTGACTGTTTCAAACCGTACAGGGCTTTCTTCAATTTGCATACATGAGACTCTCTGTCATGTGTCTCAAAACCAAGTGGTTGTTCTACATACACTTCCTGTTCCACTACACCATTCAAGAAAGCAGTCTTGACATCCATCTGGTGTATCTTCCATTTCATCACTGCAGCCAGAGAAAGTACTCATCTAATGGAAGTGTATCTAGATACAGGTGCAAAGGTTTCTTCATAGTCTATTCCTTCCTTCTGAGAGAAACCCTGAGCTACAAATCTTGCTTTATACTTTTCAATGCTACCGTCTGCAGCATGCTTGATATTGTAGATCCATTTGGAAGTTACAACTAACTTCCCTTCTGGTCTTGGGACAACATCCCAAGCATCATTCTTCATGATAGATTGATATTCTTCAATCATATCATCCTTCCATTCTTTCTGTTCTGCCACTTCTTCATAATTGGAAGGTTCTTTATCAGTGAAATAACATAGTAAAGCTACATACCCGGAGCAGGATCTGGTCCTCTTTCTGTCTTTGTAATTCTCTTCTGGAGACCCATATCTTTCCACACCTTGGATAAGTTCACGTACCTAGGAAGGTTTCCTCTTATGAGGATTCTTCTCCAGAGGTGGATCTACATGTCTTTGTGGTTCTTCAAAATCTCGATCTTCTTCTTGAGCTTATTCATTCATGGTTGTATCATGAATTTTGGGTGCTTCTACTTCTACTTCTTTAGGTTCTTCAGCAGGTCTCTTTCTAGATTTGTTGTAAGCTGTGTCTTCATCAAATGTCACATCCCTGCTGATGTCAATCTTCTTGTATCCTAGGAAATAGATTATGTAAGCCTTCGAGCTTTCATAGTATCCCACAAATATGCCCTTCTTTCCTGAAGGATCTAATTTTGTTCTCTTCTCTTTTGGAATGTGTATGTACACAGCACAGCTGAATATTCTGAGATGGCTGAATTCTGGTTTCTTGCCGGAGAAGATGTCTTCAAGAGTCTTGTTCTCGAGTACTCTATGTGGAGTATGGTTCTGTGCATACATAACTGTTTTGGCAGCTTCTGCCCAAAGATGCATAGGAATTTCTTGATCATGAAGAAATGCACTTGCATCTTCCATTATAGTTCTATAATCCCATTCTGTTGTCGATTATAAGGAGTGGACAACTCCCTCTTAATCCCCGATTCTTTGCATTGCTCTTTGAATTCATTCGAAGTGAATTCTGCACCATTATCTGATAAAAAAGCCTTGATCTTCTTTTCAGTGTGGTTCTCTATCAAGGCTTTGAATTCCTTGAATTTGCTGACTACTTCGTCTTTGTTCTTCATGAAGTAAACCCATGTCTTTCTAGAAAAATCATTAATAAAAGAAACATAGTATGCATACCCGCTTAATGAGTTTGAAGACATAGGACCGCATACATCAAATTGGATGATTTCTAGTATGCTTTTGGCTTTGATTTCGCTACTGGGAAATGTCTTCTTTGTATTCTTCCCTTTCGCACATCCTTTGCAGACCCCATCATGTTTTGCTTGGAATTCTAGAAGACCTTCAACAGCTTTGCTCGCAATAGGTAGTGCTCTATAATGCACATGTGTAAGCCTTCTATGCCAAATCTCATTTGTCTCTACTGTGTCATGGACTAAGGCTTGTTCTGGATGGCCCTTCAATTTTTACAGACCTTCTTCTTGTTCTCCAATCACCACTGCATCATCAATAGTCTTACCTCTTGGCCACATGATGACTTGACCATATATGAATGCAACCCGCATTCCTTTTGCATCTAATGCTGATATGGAGAGAAGGTTCTTCTTGAGTCCTTGCACAAACAATACTTCTTTCATTGTTAGAGACTTACCAGAGTCTAGTTTATAGGAATATTCCCCACTGCCTTTTATTGGATATTGGTAGTCATATCCTAGTTTCACCTTGTGAGGTGATTCATGTTCTGACAGTCTCACAAAGGATTCCTTGAATCCAGTCATATGTTTGGAAGCCCCACTGTCTATAAGCCAATCATCACTTCCATGAGTAATGTTACCTGTGAGAGTGGATATCAAAACATATTCATCCTCGCTTGAAGAATCTTCACTTTCATATCTAGTTCTTTTCTTGGATGGTTCATCATCCTCTACAGCATGACCATGATGTCTTCTTTTGTTCCCCTTCTTCTTATGAGAGTGAACCTTGTTATTAGGACAGTCTTTTGCAAAGTGTCCTCTTTCATCACATGTATAACATCTCATTTTAGATATGTCTCTTTTAATGTTACATCTATGATGAGGATCCTTACCTTTAGAGTAATGAGGTATCCTTGTACCTTTCTTGGAGTGAACTGTGAGAGCTTGATCTTCACTACCCATCTTCTCTTCTCAAGATGCTATCCGAGCTTCTTCTGGAGAACATTCTTCCCATAGCCTACTGAATTTGACTAACTTCTTTCTAGCACAGATTCCTTAGATGAATGAATCCCATGACCTAGGAAGGCCATTCAGTGTTGTCATCACAATCTCTGCATTCTCAATTTCTTCATCTACGGCTTCTAATTGTTCCTTTATCTGAGAAACCCTCGTGAAGTAATCCTCTATGGTCTCTGCATTCTGAATCTTCACGTTCTTCAATTGATTCCTCAGAGTCATCTTCTGGTTTATGTTCTTCCCTTCAAACAATTTGGTTAGGGCATCAAACATAGCTTTAGGTGTCTTCAGAGAGGACACCTATGGGATAAGGTGATCTTTTATAGAATGAGCAATGATCCTCTTTGCCATAACCATATTCTTCTTATGTAATGCCTTTGGTTCATATCCCTCTAGAATTGGAACCTCCTCATGAATGTAGGAGTCTAATTCATTATCTTCCAGGACCAGGGAGATCCTATACTTCCAGGATCGGAAGTTATCAACTCCCTCAATATTTTCATCAAGATTGGTATGATGAGACATCTTAAACTAAGAATCTCAAATGGAAATACAAAAGATATTAGATCTTACCAGGTCAAGATGTCGGATTTGAAACTTAAGCTGAAATCCTGTAGGGCTGGTTCGGGGGCAAATTAGGGTTTTGCTTTTCCCAGAGTTCTGTCCAACCAAATGCCTTGAAATTTGTCCCTAGCTTTTATTTTGGGAAGGAGATCAATCCAGGCCTGGGCTCACTAAAAAATTCCTCTGCTGTTAAAAGCCCTAATTTTCGATAGCAGTGTTGGGTCCAAAACTGAAAATACTCAAAATTGGATTCTGCTTCGACATAAAGATGTGCCCTTGGGAGGAGAGTTATTACACCTTACTTTTGCTAAAAATCTATGGAGGAATATCCACAAAATAGTAATCCCTAGTTCCCGCAACTGCACAGTGTCTTCTTCTCAGGTTAGCTCTGATACCATGTTAGTTTTTCAACATTAAGCTAGCATTATTAGGATCTTTAACTGAGAGAATAACAAGTATAGCAATCAAACACAAGAGACAATGAACATAGTGTTTTTCCTCGGGGAAACCATAAAAGAGGAAACCCCGCAACTTCCTCAGAGATAGAATCAGCACCAAAATAGTAAGTGATCTACCGACAGCAGTAATATTCTTCTTATCTAGCCCCAGTGTCTTTTCCTTCCTCAACTATGTGCTCCACTTGAGTGTGGATGAGTTGTGTGCTAAATAGAGAGTCCAGCTCTCTATTTATACTAATCATGGCATGACTACAACACTACTAGGGCCGAATTCTACTAGGAGAGTCTAATAACCCTAGTGCCCCGATAATACGTGGAATTTAACGCTTAGACAATCGGAGGGTTACCCACAATGACTTGACATGACTTGTTTACATTATTGATCCTCCCGATCAGAACATCGGGGCATGACAACATGACTCAATTACATTATAGATACATCCCGTAATAAACATCGTGTTACAATACATAAGATAGATAGATGAATACATTCTGAAGTTACAAATACATCAACACTAGAGAGGTCATGTGTGGTGGCTTGATATATTATTCTTTCCTCTAGATCCCAGGAAGCTTCCTTTAGTGTCTACAACATGGGTTTTGCGATTGCTCAACCATGTAAAATGCCTCTAAACCCATCATTAGTGGTTAAAACAACCTAATGGTGTCAATTCCCACACACAAAGCTAAGAAT
Organism: Pseudotsuga menziesii; assembly: GCA_001517045.1. NCBI lineage: Eukaryota > Viridiplantae > Streptophyta > Pinopsida > Pinales > Pinaceae > Pseudotsuga > Pseudotsuga menziesii. The sequence goes on along the minus strand of LPNX010805749.1, from coordinate 44,279 downwards.
GGACTCAAGAGGTAACATATGGTGGTTTAAGGTGTTATTGGTGGTCCTATATTCCTAGAAGCTTCATTTAGGGCCTAACATAGAGGTTTCATCCCTTGAAAATGTCTAATACCCCAAGGCGCTCCCTCCCACTTATATTTATTCCCCTCCCACCAATCCCTTCCCTTTATATTTTTCCTCCCTCCATCCCCCCTCATATCTCTCCCATACCCATCCCTCCATTCCCCTTATATTTCTCCTCCCTTCATTCCCCCCATATATGTCCCCTACCCATCCCTCCCTCCCTCCCATGATTCCCTCTACACCTTCCTCTCCCTCCTTTGACTCGCCCCCTCTCTTAACCAATGTAAAGTTGGGCCATGGGTGTTACAGAGAGAAATTCCTATGGCTTGGGGTACCACAACAGACAGCTTGACTCCAGAAATCAATCCTTTCCAATATGCAAGAGAAATCAAATATCTAACACTAAAGGATCAAACCTTGTACCTTATCCTGGACGGTTGAAATAGATCCCCGTTGAGCTTTCCACCTTTAGCTTGAATTGATAAATCACTTCCTCAACAATAAGTAAACAAGACAAGCATACTATATATTGGTGTTAGATCTACTCTAGCATATATAATCAACAATGTATAAGAATTTGAAATCATCCATGGATAAAATATTCATTCAAACATACATTACTGGACAGGAAAAGATATTTCTATTAATATAAAATTAGAGATTACAATGAATACAACCTCTGTCGGCACATCTGCGAATCGGAGAAACTGAATCCCCCACTTGGGCCTCCACCACCTCAATCCTCCATCTCTCAATAGAAAGCTCACAAGCAAAAGGAAAGCTTGGGAAGGACACCAAAGTGCTCCAAGGGACAAAGGGATGCAGACTCAAGCACAAGTTCTGACAACAATGGAATATAGTTTCTTTTCTCTCAATTCTCTTATGCCTTCAATGTATCCAAAGGGTTCCTTATATAGATTTTCAATGGGGTAATGAAAGGTCAAATCTAAGTGATATCAAGGCATATGGAAGGCTAGGATACAAGTGAATCGGATCCATGTCAAGAAAAATTCCAAAAGTATTTGGATTTTGTACACATTCCGATGTACACAGTTTTAGGGGTCAAACCCACAGATATACACAACAAGGGGTTTAAAAGTCACGTATAGCAATTTTCACATGTTTATAGGGATGGTCTAGGAAACATCAAAGGACAAAAAATGGTCCAAGGGGTCTAAGGAGTCTGCAGAGGGACATGGGAAGGCCATACAAGTGTGATTCACTTGGTGTGGTAAAATCAGCTATAACAAATGCCCCCTAATGTGTGAGGTCAGAGGGGTCATACGATGGCCGAAATACATTATAAGTCCATCCCAGAAGTGGAGTGATGAAGAATCCCAAATGGAAGGCCAGCCACCTAATTAGCATAGTACAATGATATAACTCTGCACATAACTACAAATACATATAGCAGTCCCGGATACATAAGAGTACAATGGCCATGAATAGGCATGATACAAAATATGGCATAAGTGGTCATCAGCATGTACAATATACATAGATCAGAATCTCCATGATGAAGATATACAAAGGATCATGATCTCCATAATTGCTGAAGATATATAATGGATCAAGATCTCCATAATAGCTGGAAATGTCTGACATATACTAGAATCAAGTCATGAGAGCTGAAATCTCATGAACACTGGCACGATCAAGGAGGTAGAATATAAGAGATGCCACCAATCTGGAAGGTCTTCTACACAAACCGCTACGAGTACAAGTCCTACTATGTGAATAGAGGTGTCGAGGTCGAACATAGTAGTCCATCATCTGATTACCGATCATTGATGTATACTGTTAACAGACACGAGATTACCCACCGATAATGATAATTGGAATCAATGTACTAGAGTGTAAACTAACAAGTGTGAATAGATGTGTTGAGGTCAAACACTTGAGAGGATCCATCGATCAGGGGACATTGACGTATTCCCAAAAACTGTTGATGGAGAGAGAACCTGCCACTGATGACTGCAAGTCTCAAGGCACTCAAAAAAGAATCTAGATTCCAATCCCAGAATAAATGATCTGAAGTCGATGGGATGAAATCCACTAGAAGGAGGGAATTAAGGCATCCCCCATCATCCCACATGAGGTACTCAGCAAGGTTGTATAATGTGGAAGGACTCGATCATAAGGTGCACAAACCAGTAACTGTACTAGGAATGGCCAACATGAAAAGTCAAGATAACTGAGGAATGGTCGACTCAGGTTTCAACTTCCTTCAAACAAGAGCATAACAGTGAATGGTGACTGAATAAAGGCAGCATAGACTTGATATACAAAACTGGGACATCTCTGCGACATAGGAGGCATCGATAGAGGCTCCATGGGGACTGGAAGCTTAACCAGTCAGTGGAGATAAAATCAGATAAACGAGTACAACTCCTAAAGTCAAACTATAAACCCACCCAACGGATGTGATATACAGTGCTCTTTTCGAAGGCGACACGACTCGACAGTTTCCAAAAGATAACATCTTTCCTTGTCCGGCTTTTTGGTTTTTTTATTTTTTTTTGGATCTTTTCAAATATTTAAAAAGCTTGAAAAAGAATAAAATTGCTTTCTAGTTACATACTAGGAGGAGATGAGTGTCATAATGGGAAAACAAACTAGTTCCAAGCAATGGAACATACCTATGCTCAATGCAAGGATCCATGTGTAGGATAGCGACACTCAGGGGAAAGTCCCCTCCTGGTAAAAATAGGGAATCAAGATGCAAAGGATATATAAAATGGCTCTACATGGCTAGACATGAGACAAACTCGAGCTATATGGCTGAAAACTCAATGTCAGGGAAGCCAGCGTAAGCCTCAATAAGGCAGGAAAAGATCATGATAATGCAATTACAACTTGACATAAGGGAGTCCTGAGGGAAATAGGCCAGAAAAATATCAAGAGAAGTATGAGGCTCTTGCAAAATGTCATGGCAATACTATACAAAGGATTCCCACACCCTAAGGGACAAAATGTCAGCATGGGCACCAAATGCAAATAAGGAGCTAACTAGGGTACCCATGTAAGGTCAAGCTCTACCACTCATATCATGCCACTTCTAAAACAACAAGAAGGTTTCGTGACATAATAGAGTGGGTTCGCACCTAAGGCTATAATGAAACGGTCATAAGGTCATGAAAATAGTGATGAAACCTAAACTATATGCGATTTTAGACATGATACCTGAAATCGGCATGAACGGGTCAATCCAACGTCTGAAACGACGCTCAAAAAGGTCTCCTACATCATAAATTAGTCCAAAAACAGTCCAAAAGGATTAGAAATGGTCCAAACTATAGAAAAAGGGGGTAAAAGTTTTCAAAATTTTGAAAAATTTCTATAAATAGTAAAAAATTTAAAACATTATAAAACATTTGAAATTTTTACCCATTTGAGCTCAGAACTTCAACAGCGAATTCCAGGAGATCCAGCCGGCAGAATCCACTACCGTTTTTTCCAGGTACTTACCCATGCTCTACTCTTTCATTTTGATGCAAATTTTGTCAAATTCCATGGTGTATTTAGAATTCTAGGCCAGTATAAGATGCGCGCCATGGCCCATGCGAAAATCAAGAGTTTGTCCGTGTATAGGGATGGATATACACAGAAAATGCCCTCAAAGTCACGTACATACACAGCTGTTTAGCAAACAGTTGCATATGCAGCTGTGCTCAATGATTTTTAAGTGTTCTAATGGATCAAACTCAAATTTTATGTGCAGGATGGTCCTATAATGAAGAGAACGTGAACATGGTGATGTAGAAGAGGTGGTAAGGGAATATCTAATGGCTCAACAAGCGTTATGTGCATGCAAGATTTACATGTTTTGGTGTCTGGGTGGCTTAAGAGAAAAACCAAGACTATTACAGATGTTGGTTGACTACTGGGATCTAGACTCAGAGTTCTTCCAAATAGACGGGATGTCCCTCACCATAGAAGTGGAGGACATATACTTTATTACTGGACTTTCCCGACGGGGGGAAGTGGTGAACCTACGCTCTCGCGGGCCCGGAGGTGGCTTGACTATAGATGAGTACATTGTAGTGTACTTCTATCCGGACATGGAGAAGGTGGGGAGTCAGATCCCAACTAACTCCATACAGGTGCTGGGCCTAAAGGCCATCCTACTGACACTAGGCAGCATAGTAGGCTTAGCTTCACTCCACCATTCCTCGCGTCCTCTGAACTTCTATGCATTGGAGTGCATGAGACCCAATGTGTACGATTGGAGCACTACTCTACTAGGAAACATGAAACACCAGGTCAGAGAGTGCAAGATGGGTAGAGTCCGAAACTTCTGTTTCAACAGCATACTAAGCATGTTTTTCTTTGAGCGTGTTTTGAGACTGAGCCCTAGAGTTGACGTTCCTCTACACGGGGTTCGAGATCCGGCCCAACGGTGTTGGGTGGAGGTAGGGTGTCCAACCCCTATCCAACTGATTTCTTTCCATGGTGGCGATTATAGATAGTTTCCATCGATGACTATCCCTATGCGGGGATAGATTTCCGGGGAGACCCAGACATGCCGCTACCACCAAGATCGGCATACGGTGACATTGGTAATGAATCTTGACCCTCTTTTTAGAATTTTTGAGTTATTAATTTTTTTTTGTGTTTTCTGATTATGTGGAATCAAAAGACATGTTTTTGGGTGACAATACATAGTGACATCTACCATATGCATGCAGATGTGGGACCACGATGGCCTGAAGGATTCCCTCATCATAAATGGAGGGGAAGAGGAGACGATATCATGGGTGCGGATGCGGAGCAGATGCTCCAAAGCATTCATACCAACTTCGTGAGACTGACACACAGAGTACCCATGGTGCAAGTCGAGGAGTGGCCTGAGGTTATGCAGCGCCAGGTGGTGGGTGTACCATGAGCATGGGTGCGGCTATTTCGATGGCTAGCTAGAGCCGTAGTAACGTTCCATGATCACAACCCCCCTCCTCCTCCATAGGCTTAGATACCTTGGAATGATACATTTTGTACTACCGTGTATTTATATTTTGGTGGCTCGAGAGCCCCATTTTTGTATTATGACACTATGTATTACCACATTTTGGATGTTTATAAATTTTTTTATGATGATTGATTTATTTATTTACATGTGTGAAAATTTATGTTTGTGATGAGCTTATTGTGTATGAAACAAATGCCAATCTAACACGTAGTTAGCATATGAGTCAGCAACTTGATTATTAATTCTTGGAACATGTATGTATGTTATATTGTCAAATTGTCGTTCTAATAATCTCACACATAAGAATATTCTTAATAATGTCGGATCTCTAACATGGTACAAACCATTAAGCTGTGACACTACTAACTCCAAATCAAGTCATACCTCAAGAGAGAGAACACCATGTGAAATGACATCTCATAGAAGTTCAATAACGACACTTTACAGCAACATTGTTTAAAGATGGCCGTAAACATACACCTCCTGAAGACAATACCTGACCCATAGGAGTATAAATCACCCAAGCAGAAGAGGCTAAGAGTTGAGTGTGATGGCTCGCACCATCCACAAATCCTATGAAGGTGGAAGATTCCATTGACATCTACCAAAAGAAATGAATATAATCACAAACCCAATCACCATAAGAAAAATACCTACCTATGCAAAACTGTACAATAATATACAATACAGCCTTGGCTAAAAATCATGCATAATAATTTTTGAGATAGAGCCCATTTCTAGGCTCCACCAAGGTCGTTCCCTCATAATCCACTAACTCGTAAGCACCCTTCTCTAACACACGTTTAATGATGTAAGGACCATGCCACATGGGGTTAAACTTTCCTGCCCCCAAGGGTTCTTTCAGTTGATCCCACAAAAGGACCAAGTCTCCCTCACTAAACCTCCTTGGATGGAGAGACTTATCATACTAGACCTTAACGCAATGCTTATTCACTTCTAGAGCCACCAAGGCATCTCGGTGCTGCTCATCAAGTTGCTCAAGGTGGACCAAACGCTTCTCCAATGGTGAAGTGTCTGGTAAGAGTTCTATGGCTAGCTTCAAAGAAGGAATCTCGCACTCAATTGGCAATACCGACTCCACTCCATGTACAAGTTGATATGGAGAAAAACCCATGGAAATCTTAACAGCGGTTCTACAAGCCCACAAAGAAGGATATAACATAATGTGCCAAGTATCCTTGCTTTGTGCGATGGTTCATTGGAGAATGGATTTGAGTGATTTGTTCACTGATTCTACCATTCCATTCGCTTGAGGTTAGTAAGAGGAGGAATGCTCTTGTTTATACCCTAACTTCGAAGCCAACTCTTCCATCATACGATTTTGAAAGTGCGAGCCATGGTTAGTGACAAGCTCTTTTGGAATACCAAACCGAGTAATAATATGGTTGAATACAAAGTATACGGTTGTCTCACCATTGGATTTAACTGTAGGCATAGCCTCAGCCCATTTTGTGAAGTAGTCAACAACCACTATGATATGATGATGCCCCCCAGCTAAAGCTAGGTTGCAATCCATAAAATTAAGCCCCCACTTAGTGAAGGGACCGACAGTGATGATGGGATGTAATAGGGTAGGTTTCGAGCGCATATTACGTGCAAACACCTGGAAAGGATGGAACCTCTTGACCACACCTACACAATCCTTAAATATCGATGGCCAAAAATAACCCGCTCTTAAGATTTTTGGGGCTGTAGAAAGCCCAGATAAATGACCACCACACGCCCCTCCATGGCAATCATTCAGCACAAGCTCAGCCTCCTCGTGAGTTAAACAACAACATAAAATGGAATCTACCCCATGGCGGTACAAAGTGTTATCCACTATGAGGTAATTCTTGGATACATGACGTAATTGTCGTCGTTCATCCCATGAGAGGTGAGTAGGGACCTTCAATGTTTGTAAATATATAATAATATCCCCATACCATGGGTCTAAAGTTGAGACTAAGAAGATGTGCTCATCGATAAACGTATCTTCACAAACCAACTCCTCAGCTTCGCTTGGGAAATATGATATAAGCTCCGCAAAACTTAATTATTTCCTTGATTTTGTCGAAACAAACTCGAGATCAAATTCTTGCAAGATGACAATCCATTTATTATATTTTCCCCCAATCATCCTTTGAGTGAGGACGAATTGAAACGGATTGACATGGGCTACAACCAAGTTCTAGCGAAGGAGAATATAATGTCTCAACTGTTGAACCGCATGTACGGTAGCTAAGACAAGCTTCTCAACATGGAAATAACGGATCTTCACATCAATAAGATTTTGTCTCAGATAGTATATGACATGCTCTTGGAGCTCCTCATCCTCTTGAACCAAAACCATACCAATCGTCTCCATGGACGCGACCACATAAAGTAGAAAATCACGGCTATAGTCTGGGGGACTAATCACCGGGGCCAATGCTAGGGCTCTCTTGAGCACATCAAAAGACTCATGGGCTCGCTCATCCCAACAAAAGGTGGTGTCCTTCTTCAAAAGATGCATAAATCCTCTAGTCAAATTGGTAAAATTGACAACGAATCTCCATAAGAAGTTTTCCATGCCTTGCAAACATTGAAGATGTCTAATGTTTTTTGGGGGAGACAACTGAAGTATTGCCTCAACATTCAAAGGGTCAACTCTTATACCCTCCTTGGAAACAATGAATCCTAATAAGCGACCAGAATTCACACAAAAGATGCACTTGTGAGGATTTATCTTGACCAAATAATGGTGGAACCTTTCGAATACTAATCTCAAATGATAGGAATGACACATTCTCATACGAGAATGAGCAGCAAGGTCATCCAAAAACACTTCGATAATCGATTTGAGATCATGGAAGATCAAGGTCATAGCCCGTTGAAAAGTAGCTCTGACGTTCTTAAGGCCAAAAGGCATTTTCCAATATGCAAAGGTTCCCCAAGGACAAATAAATGCAGTCTTATGTTGGTCCTCAGGTTTAATTTGTATCTAATTGTATCCAGAAAATTCATCCATAAAAGGAAAAAACCTCGCTACCTGCACACTCATCCAAAATCTAATCAATAAATGGTGTGGGGAAATTATCTTTAGGATAGGCACAATTCAAGTCACGAAAATCAGTACATATGCAGATCGCTCCCTGCTTCTTATCAACCAGAACGGGATTTGAAACCCACTCCATCAAGGGAACGAGATAGATAAAACCGACTTTCAACAGTTTCTCTATCTCTACCTTAATTGCGGGTGCTTTCCTAGGATTCACTGCATGCAAGCGTTGTCAAATAGGCTTAGCATTAGGATAAGTTTTAATCTCATGTTCAACAATGCGAGGGTCGATACCTGGCATTTCATCGTAATACCAAGCAAAGATATCATGAAATTATTTAAACAGCTCGGTGTATTCTTGAATCTCAGCATGGGAACATTCTGCACCAATATAGACATTCTCTATCCTGCCAAGATCATGAGAGATATTGATAGGAATTTTAGGAGATATATTCACCATGTTCCCATCAGCCATTTGACCAGGAGAGCTTAATGGAACTATGGGACTACCAATTCTCTCACTAAGAACCTCCCTGAAGTCCTCACACTCCAAGCGATCAAGCTCAGGAATAAAATAAGATCTATGATGCAACTCTTCCCAAGGTGGCTCAACCCCTGACATGGCCTCAATAATCACTTCATCTGAAGGAAAAACACTATCAGGTAGTCATGCGCATGAGAAGACTGAAATTCCCATGCAAGAATCACATATGGGTCCTCCTCCTCCGTCCACGAAGAGGAAAGACTAGGCTCTGCAACACACCCAATATTAGCTTGATAAGCTACCATAGTTGCAGGCAATGACACATCTGTCACGATGGGCTCACTCGAAGTATTTGGTGTAGGAAGAATCCAAGGATCTTCCATATGACTCATGCGAAAAGACACCAATCTCACAGATGTCGAAGCCTCACTGAAACTAGACCCTATCATAAGGACAGGTGCAGGAAAACTAAAGTTTCCCATGAGGGATGGATACATTCCCACACCCACACTCCTAGTTGCTGGATGAGAGTGCTCTACAATTAGGATCGAAGCTCCCGAAGATGCGGTAACCGATGGATTCTTGAATGACGTTTGATCAATCGTAACTATCTTCAAATTAAATAGAAAGCATACAACGGAAAATAGTGAAGAAGCTACAGATTGCATACTGTACATCCAATTCCTACCCAACAAGAGATTGTAGCCAAGGGGCACATCAACCACCTCGACCTCTATCACAATGGTCTTCCCTCCCAAACAGACCTTAAGGGAAGGAAGGATCCCATGCGGCCTAAAACATCTCCCATCAAACACAGTTAACATGGTAGCGGATTTAGACAACTCAGGGGAACCTAAACCCTTCCAACACGATAAATACACCACAGAAGCAGCAACTCCTTTGTCAAGCACAGTGCACTTGACGGTCATGTTAATACATTCTACATGAATTGAAAGAGACACATAGTAAGGAAAGCGAGGCTGAAGTCCTGCATTTTCAAATTTAATCACAGAGGAAGAATTATCATCATTCACACCAAGGGCAGAAAGAAAAGCCTTCCTTTGCGAAGGACAACTCTGAAGTACTTCTAGTGTAGACATCGCACAAGGAGTGTGGCCCAAATCCTCGACAACATAATAATTCTGGACGGCTCGGGCATTAGGATTGTGCCTCGAATGCTTAAGGACTTCCTTAGGAATGTGAGGTGCAACTTCAGGTTTATCCACAAGTTTTTCAATACGTAAAGGAGTCCCTAGTTGATCAAGTTCCTTTCCTGGGTTGGGTTGTGATGAACCATAGTCCTTCGCATGGGTCACAACCTTCGTAGCACGCACCATGTTAATGCAACCATGACCACTACCCTACGGCGGATCTTGATCACCACCAAGCTGATCATGGGTCCCAGATTTCATGTTTTGATTGTGAGGTAAAGGGTTGGTCAGCACAGCTAGGCCCTGCACTAAGAATCTTGAGGCTTCATCGATACAAGGGCACAAGTAAGTGAGGTGATTGTCCTTACACATCTTGCAAGGAAATTTAACCTTAAATTTAGATTGCTTGTCCCCCCCAGCATTACGGGCGTTCTTGTCATTAGTATTAGCATTTTCATTCCTATTCCCACCCTTATGATTGTTCTTACCCTTCTTTTTATTCCTTCTGGGTTGTTGGTTACCCTTCTGGTCCGACGATTGCACCAAAAGCACACTCACCGTTTGGGTGGGTTGAGACGAAGCTGTGGCTTGTCCCGAAGCAGATTGGTTGATTGACAATTGACTGACCTGTTTCACAACTGAATCCATGGGTTTATCACTCGCACAACCAACAATGCCATCGGCATGTGGTCCAGGTTTAACTTTGGGGTCGAAACTAGAACATGGAGCATTGGGAATGATCTCATATAACAAACCGGATTGAGCATAAATCAAATCCAGTTCCTGCACCCTAAAAATGGCTTGTTCCTCATTTTGCACTCCGGATGTAGAAACATCCTTCGCTATATAAGGCAATAACGACTTAAGGAACCATTCGAGGAGGAATTCTGGCAGTATAAAGGATTTAATCAACCTCTTCCGTCTATGCCACTCTTGGATATGGTCCGAGATATGTGTGGCTTTATCCTACCAAAATGTTGACAAGAGTTCCGTACCAACGTCGTAACACACTGGTAGCTAGAAGTGGTTAAGAAAATTCATCGCTAGGTCATCGAACAAAGTGAATGCCCCCTAGGTAACTCTATATACCATTTTATAGCAGGCCCTGTAAGGGTGCGTTGAAACAGCCTTAAATGGATCGAATCTTGGTGTAAGGAATTTAAAGAGCACCATAGGTGAAAGGTAGTAACATGTTCGCTCGGATCCTCTCCCAGTTTGCCCTCGAATTTGGGTATGTCCAAGGGAAGCTTAGTAGGGACAGCCGACCAAGCTAGGTCATGAGATAGAGGATCATTCGTCAATCTTGACAAGTCAGGAAGATTTAGCATTGCGAGGAAAGAGAGCCTAGGATGAGAAATTCGGTGCACTACTCCCTGATAGTTTTGATTCACATAGGTCTGATTACCATAACCACCATGGCCTTGACCATAGTGCCCTCCTCCCATTTGACCCATGTAGGGTGGCATGGAAGCACCATAATGTGGTGTACCTTGACTATTCGGGGCTACAAAGACATAATTTGGAGAGTAAGTGGGTTGTTGATACCCGTACCCATAAGGTGAAAAACCCGGTCCATACTGCGTCCCATAATAAGGTCCATAAGTCATCGCATGAGATGTCCCATGAGACACTCCCTAAGTAGGAATATATGCTCTGAAAGTAGGAATATACATTCTAGAAGTAGGAATATATGCTCCAGAAGTAGTAACATGACCTCTAGAAGTATGAACATGACCTCCCGAAACAACGGGCGGTACTTGAACCTGAGACACAACTAGTCAAGTAATAGCAGTATGGACATGACTCGTAGCAACATTCCAGAATGAAGGACCACATGAATGAGGTGGAGGGTGAACATTCGAAGAAATAGGGACAGAGGACGAGGGGATCTGTGAAATTATGTATATGTTGTTCCCTATAGTCACTCATCTTGGATCTGGTATCCTAATAGGATCACTAACCCTAGGTTTAGCAGGAATACATGATGTAGCTTATACTACCAGGATGGAAGGTGCAATGTGACTTGTTCTCCCAAACCTCTCCACATGGTAAGGAATAGGAGTGCCCATAGGCGTAGTGTTAGGCTCAAACTCAGACTTGACATGAAATGCCAAATCATGTGTGGGAAAACCAGACATAGCATAACTACCATAACTAGTGCTTGCGGGTTCAAAATGAGTATCATCATCTTCCGGCATTCCATACCGGTGATGCGTCAATGGGGGATCAACACTAGAGTAAGTAAGTCTATCCTAAAAGGTACCTATCTTATAAATTACAGGACCTAACTCAGTCAAATCAGGTGAAGGAGAGGGAGAGGGTGGTTCAGGAATACCTTCTTCATGGTCTCCCATCATGTGTGAATCAATGTGCGAAGTAGTACACCTAGATCGTCTGTTTCTCTCTCCCAAAGGAGGAGGAGATGTAGAAGGCGGAAGTCCTGCTAAATGATAGGAACAGCAAGGAGCCGCAACTGAATCCACAATGACTCAAAAAATGTAAAAATACTCTCTAACTACGCAAACCCTAGGCAAGCTAACATGCACAGACCATACACCAATAAAATCTAAAGCCAAACACAAGCAACCAAGGGTAGGATAAATGAGCTCCCGAATGAAGCAAGTATGTCCCGCCTAGGAGAGGCTTGAGACTTCCATACACAACAAGTGGAGGTACGTAACAAATTATTGTGGCCCTCAGCTTCAACACGTAAAGCGACTGTGTTGTCCGACCCCAACCTGGCTAGGACACCCGCAGAATAACCCCTGCAGAGTACCCCCTTGATATCCTAGGTAATTCCACTAAGGTCACCTCAATATAATCAATGCTCAGGTAGATAGTCGCAGGTGGGATTGACCGTATCAGCAGGGTAGCAAAGCCTAAAACTCTCGAAAGATCCCCCAAATACGAAAACAATCCTAGAAATATATTCGGTGCTACTCAGTTATGACTAGGGGTCATCCCAATAAATAACCGGTCACACTGCCTCGTGCTTAACTCCGTTTTGAGAGGAGGATCTTGAGAAACACCAATTATACCAAGGAATTTCACACTCTCACCTGGACAAACAGATACATGTTGTTGTTTAGTGGTCTTGGAGAATTTACTCACAATGAACTATTCCAAGACCCTAAAACCGAATCTTGTTGGTGAAACCTATCAAATAAAATGGTGTAGTTCATTTTAATTAAGCGTTGATTTTAATTGGCTTTATTACTCAAAAGAGGTAGATGGCCATGCAGCTAATGGAATTATGACACAACATGAAGCAAAATGCACACCTAACAATCAATGCAATTGCATTGTGTCCATGAAAAACAGGGTATGCTACTACGTGGAATGCACAATTTTCTTCAAATGATAAGTGCAAGATTTCTTATATGAAATCCTGACTAATACTTCAAAGCAAATCTAGTGCAAGTACTATGCAAAATGCAAGATGAAATGCATAATGATAAGCAAATATTTTTGGATTTTTTGAAACAAAAATGAGATACTAAAGCAAAAGAATGATTCTACAACCCCCAGACTCTGCAAGCACAATCAAGCAACACTCAAGCAAAGTACCAAGGTAAAAGAAATCTAATGCACTAATCCCAAAACAAAAAATAAAAAATGCAATGACAAGAACATTCTTCAAAAAAGAAATTTTACCCTAAAAAAAACGTCTCTAGTCAGAAATAGAGGTGTATACAGACTCTAGCAGTGTCAAAGGAGACTCAACAATCATCAAAATTCACCCAGCAACAATCAATCTTCCTCTAGAAGGAAAAACTAAAGGCATACATGACTGTTCATACTAAACCCACATGTGTACGTGGAAATAGTAGTGAAACCCGCATATATACGCGACTGTGAGTTAAAAAATTGCATACAGAAAGAAAGGTGCATAAAAATAAAGGCAAACAGACAAGCTGAGTCAAACTTCACACCAATCAGACACTACCAGGAAAACATGACCCCAGACCCGACACAGAAACAGAGAAATAAGAGCAATTCAAAGTCATTGAATGCCAATAGAAAACCCCCAAAGGACAACTACTAGGAACTCCCCAGCGGAGTCGCCAATTCTGTTATGGAGAGAAATTCCTATGGATTAGGGTACCACAATAGACAACTTGACACCAAAAATCAATCCTTTCCAATATTCAAGAGAAATCAAATATCTAACACTAAAGGATCAAACCTCGTACCTTATTCCAGATGGTTGAAGTAGATCCCCGTTGAGCTTTCCAACTTCAGCTTGAATTGATGAATCACTTCCTCAACAATAAGTAAATAAGACAAGCATACTATATATTGGTGTTAGATCTACTCTAGCATATATAATCAACAATGTATAAGCATTTGAAATCATCCATGGATAAAATATTCATTCAAACATACATTATTGGACAGGAAAAGATATTTCTATTAATATAAAATCAGATATTACAATGAATATAACACCTGTCAGCATGTTTGTGAATTGGAGAAACTAAATCCCCCACTTGGGCCTTCACCACCTCAATCCTCCATATCTCGATAGCAAGCTCACAAGCAAAAGGAAAGCTTGGGAAGAACACCAAATTGCTCCAAGGGACAAAGGGATGCAGACTCAAGCACAAGTACTGGCAACAATCGACTATAGTTTCTTTGCTCTCAATTCTCTAATGCGAGTCAATGTATCCAAAGGGTTCCTTATATAGATTTTCAATGGGGTAATGAAAGGTCGAATCTGAGCGATCTCAAGGCATACGGAAGGCCAAGAGACAAGTGAGTCAGATCCATGTCAAGGAAAACTCCAAAAGGATTTGGATTTTGTACACATCTCGATGTACACAGTTTTAGGGGTCAAACCCACGTATATACACGATAAGGGGTTTAAAAGTCGCATATAGCAATTTTCACATGTTTATAAGGATGGTCTAGGAAACATCAAAGGACAAAAAATGGTCCAAGGGGTCTAAGGAGTCTGCAGAGGGACAGGGGAAGGCCATACAAGTGTGATTCAGCTGGTGTGGTAAAATCAGCTATAACAATGAGCCACCCCATAGACCACCTAGATGGAATATTGGGAGTCTAAATGGTATTATAATGGGATAAGGATTTCATTATAGTTTTTTGGATGGGAGGGATGGGTCTCTGGACATTGAATATAGTCATGGAAGAGTAGACAATAAGTCCCTAAATCAACACACATGCCTTATAGATGGAATATTTGGCCTTTAGTGGGATATGGGTGTCATTATGAGGTTTTATGCACTAAGGATGGGTCTCAGGGTATTAACCATGGTAATGGGACAATAGTGTAACATAAACAAGTATTAAACCACTACACATGCACTTTAAAGGGGATATTTAGCCTTAATATGGGATATATGTGCCATCAGTCTATTTTATGCATTGAATATTGTTCATGAGCCGTTAACCATTGTCATATAGGAACCATTATGAATATTTCTAGACAAGAGATAGTTCTATAGACACTACCATGGTACAAGGATAGGTCTGGAGATCTTAAACATTG
The DNA here is from genome assembly GCA_001517045.1 of Pseudotsuga menziesii. NCBI lineage: Eukaryota > Viridiplantae > Streptophyta > Pinopsida > Pinales > Pinaceae > Pseudotsuga > Pseudotsuga menziesii. The sequence goes on along the minus strand of LPNX010805749.1, from coordinate 29,066 downwards.
GTATGGGGTCCTCTATAAGGTTATCAAGTTTAATATTTGATATGTACTAAATCGCATATGCGATTTAGTGATCATGTAATACAAATTGCTCGTTAAGTAAAAAGAAGTGTATCCATATCGCATATGTGATATAGTGCATATGCGATAAAATAGGCATGCGTTATATCACATATGCGATATGTGTTATATAAAAAATGTTGGGTTGCATGCTGTGGGACAAGTTTATTGTAGACAAGGAAATAATTCTTATGAACCCACCACAGAGAACTGTTCAACCTGCAATTTAATCATTACTTACACAAATCCATATTTTTGTGCAAGTTTGGGTGGATTTCAATGGGGAATGTACATAATAGAGGTTGAAAGTAAGCGAGGAACATGCTTACACCAGAAGAAGCTGAAAATTAAAAAGAAAAAAGAGGGAAGATTCAAGAAATCATTGGCATTCATTGGATGAGCAAATAGTTCCCATTCCCGCTCAACAGATACTTGGCATAGAGGATTAGGAAGATAATGCAACATTAAAGGAAGTTGGTTATAGGGGAGATGATATTATTGATCCATTATTAAACAGACAATCTTGTGAAGAGTTCAATAATTATGTTACTCCCATTGAAAATGTGACTCCGCAACAACCATGCCAGGTGGTTCAATCTCCTAATCGAAGTTGTTAGCAAGTAGTGGATGTAAATGTCACTCCAACATTTCAAACGACAAGAAATATCACATCAAAACGAAAGAGAACTCCTAAAAGCATACAAGTGGATGAGAGCGAATTGACTTCCACAGAAGATAAGGTGGCTAAACACACTATCCTTCGTCATTGTTCTCAAATAATGAAACAATATTTTGATAACAAATTTGAAGCCGATAAATGCCAATTGTTTTTAGATTTGCTTAAATCTAGAAATATGGAAACTGTTAGAAGAAATTTAGGCATAAGAAAATTGAACAATATCGAATCAAGTAATCACATTATTAAATCTCTTGCTATCAAATTCACATCGACTAGTAAAAAAACTCGTTCATGGGACTGTAATGTGGCTTGCCGTCTCACTTACCTGAATCAATTGTATGTATATCCACAAGACAACGTCGTTTATTTAAATTCACATCACAAATTGTTCCTTTACATCCAAAGACACTTAAAAAATATTCAGTAAGAAGAGACAGCCCTGATGTAGAGGGACAAATGGAAACATTATGGGCATTTAGCGGTAGGTTTCCTTGCAAATACATGAACATAGTCGAAGCAGTGAAGGGACTAGTGCACATGTTTTGGCACGATAACACTAGGCCTTCTTCTAACACAAAGGATTTGTTAAAACACTATAGGGGTTCTATGAACAATGAACCTCATTTTAAACATTATCTTGACATGACACAAACTCAATTGTTTGAGATGTTTAAAGTTTCCCATGCAAAGCTAAGGCTCGAGCAAAGATATTTTGAAAAATGCAAGCCTTGGTATGTTAGAATCAATACCATCCGAAACACTTGTTGTTGTAGATACCACATAGAGTTTGATCTATATTATCATACATTTGCACATATACGTCATTTTGTGCATACTAAACATGTGCAAGAATGATCAAGTACAGTACCGCCAATGTCATCCAGATATTTCGTCCATAGCATGATGTGTCCAAGGCAAGATGGGAAGACACATTACTTAAAACTATGTGTAGAGGGTTCTTGCAACATTTGTGGAGGGCTATCATTATGGTTTGACTGCATCCATGATAGTGAATATCAAGCATTTGATAATGCAATTATCGAGAAGCAAAACTATCAATATGAGACATATCAGCTACATAATGGAAAAGAAAGTAGGAAGATTAAATTGGTGACTTCACAGGTGACTTCATGTACATTAAGTTGGTGTCTACATGTACATATTTTTATGTTGTTTTTTAACATTGTTTCTTTTTTTACACCAGGTGCAAGTATGTGATTTTATTTCATAGTTTCATGGAAAGATCCAACAGTACATTCAACATGTCAATATGGCACAGTGGCAAGATGGGCAATTTGGAATATGCCAGGACACCTTCCCTCTCAGAAAAATACTATCAGTGGTTGACTTTGCAGAAAATTACACCCTACAACCACAAAATGAAATACAAATTCAATGCTATCACTCAGGGCAGGTGAGCATAATGGTCCATATCATGTATCGACATGGGCCAGATAGAAATGAAGAGAAACATGTGATACTGAAAGAAAGTCACTTCTACATAAGTGACGATCGGGCCCATGACATCCATTACATGCAACATTTCTTTAAATTATTCTATGATCATGTGATAGCTATGGATATAACATTTTATTTTCATTTCATTTGGTCAGATGGTTGTGCTAGATAGTTCAAGAATGCACGTGTATTTCAATGGTTGTGTTTGTTGCATATAAAATACAAGGTGCCACATATATGGAACTAATTTGAAACTGGTCATGGAAAAGGAGAGCACGATGGTGCTGGTGCATGCATAAAAACGTCCCTTCGAAGGGAAGAGATGAAGTTCACAGGTGCTCTCCTTCGAGACACTACATCTATAGTGAAATGGTGTGCATCTGTCATGGGAGAACAAGAGACAAGGAAACACCTAGTGCGAAGAATATTATGGGAGGGGAGCAATGTGGAACGATCCCAAACACATTGGGTGAACAAAGTGCATGGAACTTGATAGTTTCATTCAATTAGAATCTCATACAACTCGAACCTACAAATTTGGACAAGATTGAAGGCTTTCTTTTGTAGTTCATGTAGCATTGATGAATGGGATGATTGTGAGTATACTGATACAATTGATACATGGGGATCAAGTGACACTTGGCACCGATTTCAAGGGTTTTAATGCAATAGACCATTTGGAAGATGATCAAACACACATTTCTACAGACTATGATCACATATTAGATCTCATACAAGAAGGTACAAAAAAGTAAATTAGTAGTACCTAAATTAGAAATTTAATTTATTTATTGTTAACTTGACCTATTTCCTTTCATAGGTCTGATATATGCAGTAGTTTCCCCAAAGAAAATGAATGGGGATCTGACTATTGGTTAGCACATTGCTTAGAGGGCAAAACAAACCATTCTTGAACCTATTACAGATGATGAAAATATTGAATCCCCAACTGGTTCGTTGGTTATAAAAGGGGAGTAGTTGACACTAGAAACACAACAAAAAAATAAGTGTGGGTATGTATATCAGGATTATAGACCAGGAGCTATTTTATACCACTTCACCAACCTAGTATTTGGTATAAACATCAAGTTGCGCACACTTTCAAACAAAAATAGGTCACATGTACGATATTTTCTACCTCATATAGAGCACGGAAGATTGATGGACACCATTGGCAACAGAGATGATCCAAATGGCCTACTCGAGTGAGTGCATTGTCAAGTGTTACTGCATTCTAAAGTGAGTCTAGATTGTCCGGTACGTTATTTAACTTTTAGTTTATTCCCAATGTAATAAACATGTGATTGATGGATACCATTCACAGACATAATATTATTCAGAGGATACTGGGCACTATAAACACAATCGTACAACCTCAGGTGAGTTATCCATAAATCATGTTTGCACATTCATTGGGTTCTCTTTATTTTCTTATGAGAGTACTAATGTTTATCCTTTCGTGTGCCTAGGATACAAACACCATCTATGTCACATTGGATACAAACCATTGCCAATGTTGTGGCTGCAAACTGCGGTTACAATGGGATAAACTGCATCTGCGGTGGCAGTGTATACTGCACCTGTGCTACTGGTTATGCCATCTATGGTTGCACTTGCATTGCTCAAGGTCCTCACCTTTCAGAAAGTATGAATCATATGTCCTTTCCTGGAGCAAGTCATAATCTTGACAGTTTTTATCGTCGTGTCCTATTAACCGACAAAAGGTACAGTACATACTCTCTGCCTTGGTAACCATATTTTGCATGTAGTCACAGTTCTCATGTAAATACCCATAGACCTAACATATGTGGCACCATGGTACACTAGCGCAACTCAATGGGTTTAAGGCTCCTGAAAGAAAATAATTTTGAAACGTTGGACATGTATCCTTGGTGTGTCCATCCGCATGACACCGAGTGCACCAAATGTCGTCATGATATTCCTTAGCCTTCTTGATATATTACAGTTGGAGCATCGGATTGGCTAACTGTGCTTGAATCTGGTTCATCCAACCACGGTTTCTCCTACCAGCAATGCTTCTAATCTCATCATGAATTCCAGAGCCTCGCTCAACGTCGCAATATTTTGTTGCATTAGCGGTTGTCTCATATATGGGACAAGCGCAGCGATGAACCACTCCTTGTGCTGAACATTGCTCATATAGAAGCTGACTCAAGCCATCAACATCTTAAACTATTTATCAAATTCCCAAATTGTTTCATTGGGGAACTGCTTGATTTCTTTCAACTCGGTAATGTACTGAGCCTCAGACTTTAGCTTCTTGAATTATTCAAACAACCCCTTATGGATCTCATCCAATGTTTTTGTTGTACCTCCCTAAGGAACCAACATGAATCTCATGTACCAATCCAGCGCACGACCCCTGAGGGTGGTTTCTAGCTGGATTTTCTTGACATCATCATCCACAGTCTGTTGGGCAGTCCAAATCAACTCGCAAGAGAACTAGTATTGCTCTGGGCCATAGATGCCATTTCAATGAAATATTAGTAACTTCATTTTGTCTCCCTCCATTCTGGCATTCTTCCTCCAGCTGGTACTCTACTGCTATACTGCTGCTAACACGTCTGGAAAGTCGATGTAGAATGCGCGTTTCTTCCTGGTGGTGGAGTAGTGCGCAGAGGTGTGGACATGTTACTGCTAGGGTTCGAGCCTATTGTTATTCTATGCGTAGACTGGGTATGGTCATCCTCATCATCACTGAAAGGTCACTTTGTCCCATGTGGTTGTTCTTCATGGCATCACACTTCGATCACAGTAGGACCTTCTCCTATCCTCTACCTCTTCTCTCGAAACCTTGCCCCTCTTGTACAACCACTTGTTTCCTCACCGACCTTCAAAATCTCACCAGAATGCATGCCCATCTACCCCTTACCTTTCCATGTGTCTCCCCACTTTAATCGTGGTGTCTATAGCCTCCGCACACCAGAGTTCTACTACTCTTGGTCCATCTTCCGAATATCTTTTTCACAGACAAGTTATTTAATAGATAGTTGCAGAGAAAAAAAATATACCTCGTGGTTCTTTGAAGAAATCCCTTTATTCTTCACTAAACGACTTATTGGTATCAACTGCAAACTCAGTAATGTATCCCTCCAGGATACTATCCAACCACACCTCAATAGCCCGTGATGCCATATTGTCAGTTTCTTGTAATTCCTGGATCAACTCTGGAGACCAAGATGTCGGCTCTCCTCCTTGGAAGTTTTTCTTCTTAAAATTGAACTTCGTCAGCCACTCATACAAGATGATAGGAAACTCATAGAAGAACCATTCATGAGGACCGTCATGAATATATTTGTCTAGCCAATTTCCCGTCGACAGGTTCATATTTTGATTTTCTATTTCAGCAAAGTCTCACAGTTTTAGACCAAACCACTCCTCGATCTCCAATCACTCGATTGAGCCTCAGACTTTAGCTTCTTTAAGGGAAGATATTGCATTCGCGGCTTCAAAATAATAACTATCAGATTACTCCAAGTCACTCGACAGAACTAAGATAGTTCTCACAATTCATCTTCACAACTACGGATCTAACAGATCACATCATTCATTTATCGCAACAGTATCATTAATAAAACAACTTTAATAAGCTTCATCATCATTCATCAGAATTGCGATAGAATTAGGATAGATTGCATCATCAGTTCATTGTAGCAACATCAGTAAATCATAAATAGATTCATACACTTCTCATTGACATCGCAACAGAGAAAATAGGAAAACAAAAAAAAAAATTAGGCAACAACCGTCATGTCATATTAATTATGCGCAACAGATCCAAAACAGATAATTCTTCTCCACAACAGGATATTAATTACATCCCAAAATTCAATATCTGACATAGATAGATCACAGATTGTTCAAAATAGAAGACTCATCAAGACCATAGACAGATCGCAATAGATTGATCACTCTTAGATATTGACTTGGACTTGTATCGCTTGATCATGATCATCTTACAATTGGAAAGCTAGCTCTATATATAGGCTTGCACCTTTACATCAAAGGTCCACTTCTAACTAACTTCTAACCACTAATGACCTATGTCCACAAAACGTGGTCAATTAATATATTAAATATTAAAAATTGGTTATTCTTTCGCCCATCATGCTGGCCTGGCCTTGCGCGGTGTCACATGAGCTTGCACAGCTACCACGACACCGCACAACTCACTTACCCAAAACCCCTGCCAACAGATGGAAGTAGAAACACATGTACATGCACAAATTGAAAACTAACTAGGGTTTCATGAACTAGAATTGCATGCTATAACTACGATTGATAAGTTATGAGATGGAACTAGGGTTTTACGACCTCTTTACAAGTTATGAGATAGAGGTAGAAACACATGTACATGTACAAATTGAAAACCAATTAGGGTTTCATGAACTACAAATTGCATGTTATAACTAGGGTTGAGAAGTTATGATATGGAACTAGGGTTTTATGAGCTCTTTACAAGTTATGATATGGAACTAGAAACACATGTGCATGTACAAATAGAAAACCAACTAGACGGTTTCATGAACTACAATTGCATGCTATAAATAGGGTTGAGAAGTTATGATATGGAACTAGGGTTTTATGAACTCTTTACAAGTTATGAGATGGAACTAGAAACACATGTACATGTACAAATTGAAAACCAACTAGGGTTTCATGAACTACAAATTGCATGTTATAACTAGGGTTGAGAAGTTTATGATATGGAATTAGGTTTTTATGACCTCTTTACAAGTTATGAGATGGAACTAGAAACACATGTACATGTACAAATTGAAAAACAACTAGGGTTGAGAAGTTATGATATGGATCTAGGGTTTATGACCTCTTTACAAGTTATGAGATGGAACTAGGGTTTTATGACCTCTTTACAAGTTATGAGATGGAAGTAGAAACACATGTACATGTACAAATTGAAAACCAACTAGGGTTTCATGAACTACAATTGCATGTTATAACTAGGGTTGAGAAGTTATGAGATGGAACTAGGGTTTTATGACCTTTTTATAAGTTATGAGATGGAACTAGAAACACGTGTACATGTATAAATTGAAAACCAACTAGGGTTTCATGAACTACAATTGCATGTTATAACTAGGGTTGAGAAGTTATGATATGGAACTAGGGTTTTATGACCTCTTTACAAGTTATGAGACGGAACTAGGGTTTCATGACCATATACCTAGGCTATGCACATACATGAAACAAAATCAATAGGGAAAAATTAAGATACTTATGTTATGATATGTTATCGTATGTTTGTATTGTAGGGTATGGTATGGTATATTAGTATGGTATGGGATGATGTGAGTATCATAGGGTATTGTAGCGTATGATATAGTATGGTATATTAGTATGGTATGGTAGGTTAGTATCGTAGGGTATGGTATGGTATATTAGTATGGTATGGTATGTTAGCATTGTAGGGTATGGTATGGTATATTAGTATGGTATGATGTAAGTATCATAGGGTATTGTAGGGTATTATATGGTATGGTGTATTAGTATGATATGGTATGTTAGTATCATAGGGTATGGTATGGTATATTAGTATGGTATGGTATGTTAGTATTGTAGGGTATGGTATGGTATATTAGTATGGTATGGTATGTCAGTATGGTATGATGTTAGTGTATGGAATTTAGGTAGTGTATGGTATGGTTATGATGTTAAAAAGTTGAGGATAGCCATAATGTTAAAAAGTTGATGATAGTTGAATTTAGGTAGTTGTATGGTATGGTTATGGTTATGGTGTCTAGTGATTATCTCCCATGACTTACTTAATGGTTATTTGATCTTAGTTGGATGAGTCATAAATTATTGCTTGAAGTATTGGAAATATTCAAATAGTCAGTATGATATGTCATGATAAGGTCTACAATATCATAATGTCACATATGGTATGGTAGGGTATGAGATGGTATGGTATATTAGTATGGTATGGTAGGTTAGCATCGTAGGGTATGGTATGGTATATTAGTATGGTATGGTAGGTTAGCATCGTAGGATATGGTATGGTATATTAGTATGGTATGGTATGCTAGCATTGTAGGGTATGGTATGGTATATTAGTATGGTATGATGTTAGTATCATAGGGTATTGTAGGGTATTATATGGTATGGTATATTAGTATGATATGGTATGTTAGTATCATAGGGTATGGTATGGTATATTAGTATGGTATGGTATGTTAGTATTGTAGGGTATGGTATGGTATATTAGTATGGTATGGTATGTCAGTATGGTAGTGTATGGAATTTAGGTAGTGTATGGTATGGTTATGATGTTAAAAAGTTGAGGATAGCCATAATGTTAAAAAGTTGATGATAGTTGAATTTAGGTAGTTGTATGGTATGGTTATGATGTTAAAAAGTTGAGGATAGCCATAATGTTAAAAAGTTGATGATAGTTGAATTTAGGTAGTTGTATGGTATGGTTATGGTTATGGTGTCTAGTGGTTATCTCCCATGACTTACTTAATGGCTACTTGATCTTAGTTGGATGAGTCATAAATTATTCCTTGAAGTATTGGAAATATTCAAATAGTCAGTATGATATGTCATGATAAGGTATATAATATCATAATGTCACATAGGTGAACCACACATATCATACTATCACATAGGTGAATCACACCTATCATAATATCACATAGGTGAACCACACATATCATGTTCCAAAATCAAGTCAACCACATATGTATAAATTTCAACCTTGCTTTATATTATATATGTACAAATAATGTTACAAAAATTGGCATGCCACATGGCCATAATACCAAATAGTGGATCAAACTGTACATATGTGTGTATACAAACAAAAATTTAAATGTATGTATTTCCCCTATACATTTATTATATTTATTCTCCCTTTCACTGCCACTTTCAATGTCTTCTGAAAATTATATCTTTCTTTTTCGACTGCTCAGTGGTGATCCCCAACGCTGAATAAGAGGGACAGGTCACATGAGTGGAGACTACAGACAAACCAAAATTTGTAAGTTAGTTTACCAACCTATAAAAATTCTATGTACATTTGATCAAATTCCAAACCAATATAACTTTTTTACTTACTGTAAGTGAGTAAGTTATGGTGGGACGTGGTGCCTCACTAGCAGTGACCTAGATTAGGTGATCTTCGAACACCACTTGCTCACTATCAAGCTGTATAAAAATTATATATATGTCAATGTCAACAAATCAATGGGTGCATGAAAAACATACTTGCATGTACAAATAAAACTATACTACATGAAGGGAATATGACGTTTTAAAAGAAAGCAAGCCATACATGTACCTTGGGGGGGGGGGGGAGGTGGGTGAGCGACAACTCCGATTGGGTGCTCGTCAGGTACCACTCACTCACTATCAAACTACATAAAATAATATATATGTCAATATCAGCATATCAATGGGGGAAACAAGGAAACATATATTTGCATATACAAACAACAATATAAGCAAGATAAGAAATATATAAATATACCTGGGGGTTCGTGAAGAGGTGTGTAACCAGTGGGTCGAACAACTAACAACAAGATAAAAGGATTTCTATATGAATTAGTGAAGAAGGCCACTCGTTCGATAGCATAATCAAAATTACATTCCTACGTACAAAAGGATAAAGGTACAATTAGACAATTTCAAATAATTAAACTTAGTACATGTTCAATCATTAAAAGCAAGGATAATTTTAGGGGCGAATTTTAGCCCAGTGGGCTATTTTTCCACATTTTTCTCCCAAAAAAGATTCGCCATTTTGCATTTTTTGAAGCACTGTTTCACCCAATTTTGATGGGGTAAAATTTTTTCACCCTAAAAATCGCCAAATTATTATATAAACGATATAAAATCGTTTGAAATTAAAATATTTTTTGAAAAATATCGCCAATCATTTTATAGTTGTCATTTTAAGAATTCATATTATTCGCCAACATTTATACACTTTTAAATAAGTATGGTTCCTTAAAATCATCCTTTATTAAAAGCACAATTAAAAGAAAGAGAGACATAAATGTACCTGGTGGGGTGTTAGAGGTGGGTCACCAACAACTTTGATTTGGTGCTCTTCAAGCACCACTACCTCACTAGAATCCTGCATAAAGTAACATATGTCAATTTCATATAATAAAAAGAAAACGAGACATATATACTAAATGGACGAAAAATGATGTTTTCAGAGAAAGCGAAACATACATGTACCTGGGGGGGCAGAGGTGGGTCACTAGAAACTTGGATTTGGTGCTCTTCAAGCACCGCTGGCTCACTAGATTCCTTCATAAAGTAACATATGTCAATGTCAGCAAATACAAATAAAATGAGACATATACTACATGGACAGAAAATGATGTTTTCAAATAAAGCGAAACATACATGTACCTTGGGGAGGGGGGAGAGGTGGGTCACCCAAAACCTATATTTGGTGCTCTTTAAGCACCACTGGCTCAATAGATGCCTGCATAAAGTAACATATGTCAATTTCATATAATACAAAGAAAATGAGACATATACAAGATGGACGAAAAATGATTTTTCCAAAGAAAGCGAAACATACATGTACCTAGGGGGGGGAGAGGTGGGTCACCCAAAACATGGATTTTGTTCTCTTCAAGCACCACTGGATCAATATATGCTTGCATAAAGTAACATATGTCAATGTCATATAATACAAAGACAACGAGACATATACAAGATGGACGAAAAATGATTTTTTCAAAGAAACCGAAACATACATGTACCTTGGGGGGAGGCGGGTCCCCAATCACAAAGGTCATTCTGCTAGAATAGATATCATGCTACTTAACAAAACATAAAAATACAATTAGAAAATTTCAAATAGTTAAAAGCATACATGTTGAATTATTAAAAGAATAATTAAAATGATACTTATTTCTGGGAATATTCCTCTACATGCAAGGGACTTGGCTGAGATTCCACAAACTCATCCTTCCCACCCTGCATAAAACATATTGTATCCAAATTAGGATGTATTGAATGTTGCAATTTCTACTATAAATATGGAAATAATGATTTCAAATTAAAAATTAAAGTTCTTACAGCTAATGATGAAGCACCAAAACCATATGCAGCATTGAACACTGCATCAATGTTATCAACATCAATCGTTGGATTATGCGAATCTAGGGTGTTATGGGACACCAGTTGTATATTTGTTCACATAATTTGTTAGATAATTAAATAGAAATAAATTACGAAACAATTTAAAATTGTGATATAAAACAAAATATAATATGAAAAGAATGAGTTATACTTGCATATCAAAGTAATCCATCATCCTGGAAATCTAAAGCAAGCCCATAGCATATACCTCCACACATCATGCAAGGGTGTGGAATAACACAACGCTCTGAACGCTTTGTGTCTCCAGTGTGATCTATACCTTGAGTACTGTCTGGAGACCTAGTATGTGGATCCTTAGTGTGGGATGGGTTAGCCTCAGAAGTGCCAACCCCTTGGCCCACATTGCCTTGGACAGTAGTCCCATGTTGAAGAAATGTATCTGCCAAGTTGAATAAGTCCTCCTATGTATCATCAATCAAAACACCCACATGAGGATATACCTAAGGGGGTTTTGGTTTGCATGGAGGGTGTGGCACATGGTTATGATCATTCCTAGCCCCTTCCCTATATTGGGGCATCCCATGACCCACACCCTGGAACTCTAAAATATCAAAATAGTTAACATGTTTCCCCAAGATAAATTATGCATACAACTTCCTCAAGAAATAGAATGGGATGTCTCTATTCCCATGAGGGTCTTCATCAAAGACCATGTACCAGCGATCCATCCAATTGGATTTCACATTTGGTTCCACACACCAGTCTATGGAAATGTGTGCTCAACTGGTGGGTGGAACCAATCCGGTGCTATGGTCCTAGAATAATGAAAACAATTGCTCTTTGGTTATCTTTAGTTTTTTTATGTCTTTATAGCTCAAACCATCGAAATAATATTACCTCATGGATTCTCTGTAGGAGATAATGTTGTACAAAGATCCCTATACATTGACAATTGTGTGTGTTATGGTATCCAATTCTTTGGCTAATTATTGTCTCAAATGGTCCCCCCCTCTAAACAATGAGCTAAGGCACCTCAATGCACCCAAACGAGCCAAAATCTCTGAATTACGGTCTTGTTCCCCCTCCGTGTTTGGGTTTGTGTCCGCATTTGGGTTTATGTTTGGGTTTGGTTATTGGTTAGTTGTGGGTTCATTTTGCACATTATCTTCAACATTTCTATTATATGTTAATATTAAAACAACAAATTAAAAATTGTTTTAATATATCGTTTGATTTAATTCAATTTTTTTTTATTAAATTCCTTTTAAGAAATATAAAAACTATAAAATGAACAACAAAAAAAACGAAATTTGAAAGAAATTGTGAAGAAATGAGTACTTACCTTCCATTGGATCCAAGTTCTGAATTAGCCCTTGCAAATTATCCTCCAAAGGCGCCTCCAAATTGTCAAACTCAAATAGTTGGTGCGATTTTTTGTTGTCTCGATATCGCAGCCTTCACTGTGCAAATAAGAAATTAAGGCCGTGGGCCTCTGTTTTTTTTTTTATGGTTTTGCAAATCGTATGATACATGCGATATATCACACTTGCGATTTGTAACTTTTCAAAAACGCAAGTGCGTTATATCGCATTTGCGATATTCACTAACTAACCTTAGCCTTGATTTTGGCTCGGGTTTTTTCTGAACGTAGTATCAATAATGCATATGCGTTATAGATTTACATTTCAGATGTGCATTTTCACTTTCTAAAGTGGCACTAAAAAGTGGAACCAACTTCATGCAAGCACCCAAAACATACTTTATTTTCTTCAATGAATGTTTGGCATGCTATTTAGGTCTCTTAGTGTTGAAACGGGGCTCTGATACCACTTGTAATGTCCCCAAAATTTGAAAATAAACAAAAATTTATAGGCCAATTAATTACTACCTAATCTGGACATTAACTTAACTTCTGCAGAATATGTCGGTCATGGTTTTCTGAATTGAAGTGTCTTAATGTTGTCCTTACCATTCTTTTGGTTTTCCTATATAGTTATTGATGTATTTATGTATCATGTTTACTTTAATTGAAACCGGTTTAAATGCATACTCTACTGATTGATTATTTGTCATGCATGTGCATATACTTGTTTATTTATAACTTACTTTTGGGTTATAAGTTTCATTCGTTGTTTATGGAAATTCTTGACTTAACTTTTAACTATCAAGGGGTGGAGTGGCGAGACTTGTATCCCTTCTAGGTCCACTTAAAGAGGTAATTGGTTATACTTATTGTTGTGGGGTTTAATTAGTTCATATTGAACTAATGTAGGATTCTCCTTTCTTTGTGCAGATTCATTAGGTGACAAAAGCTTGCTACAACCACTAAACTTGGCATGCTACCCATGCTATACTACTCCAATGGCATTCGAAGACAAAGGACCAAAGTCCTATCCTAGAAATTCTTAATACTACTCTTTGCGTTATTGTTTATGCATAGCTGGGGTTTATAAGACCTATATTTATCAGGTTAACGTTATTAGTGTGGCTTAATACTTGATAATTTTATCCCTATGCTTAGCATTTAAACATATGATTTGGAATGTTTTTATGCCTAAATGTTAAAGTCTTAAGTCATAAGACTTAACCATTTTGTATTTAAAGTTTATATGCAACATATATATCATGTGCCATTCATGGAATATTCTATATGCCATGAAACATTGGCTTATCAATGTCAACATGGGTTTTGATAATGGTCCCAATCCAAAATCGCAAATGTGGGTTTTAAACTATGGGAGAGTCGGTAAAAATCGTGTTACTAGTGGTGACTAGGATGGCGCATCTATGGCACCCTAGGAAAGGTGGGAAACAAGTGTCAAACCCTAGCTTGGTCGATTTCATGGCTCACTGGGCTCATTTGGCTCTACTGCTGTTGTGGTTTGCGAGAAATGGGGTTCTTGGGATTGTGCTGCGTGGAGCAACTGACACGTCTTGCATGAGAGAGGTATGCTCTCAGTTTGGTTTTGCAAAGTGGTTTCATTTTGTTGCTCAGTTTGAGGATTAGTATACTTCTAATAGGCCTTTGTTCCATTTTGCAGGTGACAGAGCTTCCATTCACGGGTCATGGTGTCTATTAGGCCGTCCATGATACCCTTCATGGGTAAGCCCTGTAAAAAAAAATATTGACCTGTTACCACTACATATAGATGATTTAGCAGATATTTTAAGCTCCGTGTTGTAAATATTAATGTGGTGAGTGTCTTGGATATGGGTTTTCGACTGTATAAGACTTATTTTGTTTAAAGAGCATCCAGGGATGCATATGTAAATATTATATGAAATATGGGCCTTCGGCCATGTCTGTAATCGTTTTGATGTTTATAACTTTAAATTTTGGCTTTGGTGTGTTAATGGGAGTTCTATGTTTTTAATTTTAAATGATGAGTTTACTTATGGCAGTGCCATTGCTCGCAATGGCACCTTTGTCGATTTGCGACTGTGTATACTTTCCTACTGGAGAATGTTATTTCAATGGTAATTTATGATTTAAATTTACATGACTGTGGTTATTTATGTCGATGACCATAATCTTTCCATTATGGTTACGAAAATGTGTATGCCCTGGCTAGGATAGCGCTGACAGTGGTTATTTTTACATGGATTATGTTAATGGTTTTTCTTTACTTCTCAATCGTGAGCCTTGATGAAGAATGCAGTGTGTATATTTTGTTTATATTATTGTGGAACGTTGACATAGAAACGATTTTGATTATGGCTTAATGCTAGGTTTTTGGTTCGAGCTTTGATAGTTGCGATTCCAACCCTTAAGTGAAATGAGTATCCTGTGTAAAGTGTCGATGTTTATTCCTTTATGTAATTTAGTTTCATTATCGTAATTTCTTTTAACTAGTATGTGGAAATTTGTAAATCTTTGCAATGTTTGTTAAAAAAAATTACCAAACGAATCCTACAGGATTCGATGCCTTTCATGGTTTGATAAAACCTTTGTTTTTAACGACATGATCCCACAAGATTCGATCCTGGGCTGCGTGGGTTTGTGGTTTAATGTTGTATGTGTGGAGTTGTTTTGGTAGAAGTACTGACATGGTTCGATCCTGAATCCTTTAAATGGATTCCTTATTTCAATAATGAAATTTCTATTAAGTTTATGGTTGGTTCTTATTTTGATAGTAGATAACATGATTCATGTTTGATAATAATCGTGCCTACATACCTTGATAGATATTGAAGGTTGGCATACGATGTGGGTAAATTTTGTAAAGTGGAATTTATTGGTTTCGAGTTTTGTTTATGATATTTAGCAGGTTTCTAATAATAGGTTAACTATGTTTATCTTGTGTTTCGTTATTTTATTCAAAGTTTCAGCAATGATATTTAAGTTATAATTTTATGCATAGAGTTTATGCTAAGCCTATAGGTAATAGTTTTGATAGTTATAATTAATACAAGCCTGCTGGAAATATGAAATCTGCCAACAGAAAAAATATATAAAGTTAGTTTTTGAAGTTTAAATAATAAACAGGAAATCCAACTCACTTAAAACTCTTGACTCTGTTCAGAGAAATACCTCTGTCAGAGACGACTTAAATCAACCTGTAATTGATGAAATAAAATGTAGACAAAAACAGAGACCAAACCCTCCTACAAATGAAAACAAAGGTGATAGTCTATCATTATAAATATGAATAAGATATATTTTCCGAACTAGAATATCGTGTTTGAGTAAATAAAATAACCTAACCTCTGTTAAAAGAAATACATATGTTAGGGAATAATGAATTTAACTTGTAAGTGAAGAAAGAAGTAATGCATAAACTAACCTAGCTATAGTAGACAGATACTAATTATCCCTTCATAATTTAATCTCCTCATTTAATAGGAAAACCTATGTAAATTGCAAGGGAAAGATCAAGAATCTCATACCTGCAAGTTGAATCTATTTTAATGGATGAAAATCCCACACACTCAAATACCTAGCATTAACAAGTACATAGACAGATCTGACCTCTATTCAGATAACCAAATAACTTGGGAACTACCATGACCTAGAAATGTTCCTAGTTTCAATCTAGATTCCCCTGAGCTGGTTCCAAAATGCAAATAGCTTAGAGCTCCTAAGGTAAGGCTTACCTATCTGGGATATCAGGTTCTGTATCAGTTTCCTTTTTCCTCTTAGGACAAAGGTTCTCCAAGAACTCTCTTGAAATTAATCAAGAATAATTATGGAATAATCAAAAGATCCCCAAGCCTCTCTTTGGATTGGGTTTTTGTAGATGGACTTTTCAGGAAAAGGGGCACTTAAATCAAGAATCATTTGATTTCTTGAAATAACCATTTTTATTTAATTTACGTAATTTTAATATTTATTTAAATTTAACATAGGAACTTTTGACTAGTTCCTGCTTTGACTCTTGTAGTTATTTAATATTTTAATTATCATTAGTAATTATAATAGCATGTGGATCCTTTCATTATTACTTATAGTTACTAGTATTATTACTATGCTTATATATATATATATATATACATACTTACATACATACATATATATATATGCATACATATATATATACATATATATATGTATATGTGTGTGTGTGTGTGTGTGTGTGTGTGTGTGTGTGTGTATGTATGTATGTATATATATGTGTGTGTGTGTGTGTGTGTGTGTGTGCATGCCTATATATATATATATATATACCATTTCTTGACATTTTAACTTTAGGTATCATATAGCATGATCCCTAATCATATGACACTTTTCTTTCAGCTTAGTCACTTTCTTTAATAAGGCCTTCAGGTAGGGGTTAGGTCAACTAGGTTAGGCAACTCTAAACCTCCATGCATGTTGGATTCCTTCATATAACATGGTAGTTCTTCAGTACTTTCATGAGATACAGAAATTTGAAATTTCATTTAGTCACTTAAAAATAATTAAGATGAGATCAATGTTTTATCAGAGTCATTTTCACTCATCATATTAATTTTCGAGTAACTCCTAGCGCTTATCCGAAGCCCATACTCAATGCTAAAAAGAGGGAGTTACAAACTTAGTGCAATTCTAGAGCTCCTCACTCAACACCAATGCTAGGATGTATTTGTAGGATACACCTAGGGATACAATGGCCAAGGATCCAATGTTCCAGATATTATGCTCAACATCAACTTGGAATACTCTAGGGATTATGCCCAACACTTCCAATTTTTATATTTTCTTGTGCTTTAGAGCTTCCCGCTCAAAACAACATTAAATACTCATGTACTCTAGAGCTTGTTGCTCAACACAAAACATCAAATACTCATGTGCTCCAGAGCTCCTCGCTCAATACAAAACATCAAATACTCATCTGCTCCAGAGCTTGTTGCTCAACACAAACATCAAATACTCATGTGCTCCAGATCTTCTTGTGCAACAAAAAACATCTCATCAATCATGTGCTCTAGGGTCCATGTCCAACACATGAAATCATATACATAAACATATGAAATTGGCTTACACCCATTATATCAAACAAATCATCAGGTTCATATGCAGTGGGGCCTTACGCCCAATATACAAAATAAAACATCAAAGCAAACATCATACACAATGGGACTTATACCCATAAGTATTATGTCTGAAAATTCAGGATATGACAGGATGGATGGTTTTATTCCAAAAAAATACTTCACCTACTTCCTATCAACCCTGCTTCCAGGTACAACTCTGAGTTAGTGAAATCTTTTAAAGACATTTAAATCCCACACCTAATGGAAATAATGCTCGCAAGTATTGAATTATGCATGCAAGACTAAGATAAAATTCTTGCAACTAGTTAAACATCCCCATAGGGTAATAGATAAATTCTCGTTGAACCCAAAAATGCATGAAATAGAGGTGGAAAGATGCCCACAGGAGGTGTTGAAATCCCAGCAGATGATTGAAATTCCCATGACATGTAAGGACATGCCCGTATAATTATACAAGCACCCACACATGAAGACTATATGCTCGTGACATGTAAGGACATGCCCACATAATGAATGCATCAACAATCATCTAGTAAATTCATAGAAGGTAAGCATGCATCAATTACAATATCACAATGCTACTTCACTTTTTTCCTTTTCTTTATCTAACCATATTACTACCCTATCAACCCTACTTCCAGGTATAACTTTGAGTTAGTGAAATATTTTGAAGACATTTAAATCTCGCACTTAATGTACATAATGCCCACAAGTATTGCATTGTGCATGCAAGACTAAGATAAAATATCAGAAGCTAGTTCAACATGCCCATAGGGTAATAAATAAATGCTCACTGAACCCCAAAATGCATGAAATAGAGGTGGAAAGATGCCCACAGGAAAATTGTTGAAATGCCAGCAGATCATTGAAATTCCTGCAACATGTAAGGACATGCCCGCATAAGTATGTAAGAACCCACACATGAAGACTATTTTCCCATGACATGTAAGGACATGCCTGCATAATGAATGTATAAAAAATCATCTAATAAATTCATAAAAGGTAAGCATGCATCAATGAAAACACCACAATGCTGCTTCAGATTACTTCCTTTTCTTTATCTAGCCATATTCAACTTTTTGTACATTTTTGCGGGCATTTTTCTAGACCTGCATGCATATGTTTAAGGCCCACAATCATTTTATATGGTAGTGCGGGAATTTTATCAATCCAACAGGAATTTTCAAAATGGTTGCGGGAATTTCTCAACATGATACGAACATTTTTCCAAATCAACTGCTTATAAAATTTGGAGAATTGATGTAAATGTATTCTGCAACTTGAATGTGGGCATATTTAACAAGCTACGAGAAATTTTAGTGCACCTATGATGCCATGATCAAACATACAATTGAAACAAATCAAGGAATTATGGAAATTCATCTCCATCCAACTTGTATTACAGTATAGTTGAAGGATATCTTTATAAGCTCAGACTTCCCATAACAGCTTTACTTTATTTGTACCTGTCAAGTGTTTAACTTTATCATTGAAATGCCCATGACATCTAAGGACATGCCCACATAATGAATGTATCAACAATCATCTAGTAAATTCATAAAATGTAAGCATGCATCAATGACAACATCACAATGTTGCTTCACTTTATTTGCTTTTCTTTATCTAACCATATTGCTCCCCCTATCAATATGTAGACTAATTTTTCCCCCTAAAACCTTGCTAGTCTATTCATCTCAAGATATTTAACTTGTCTCACATAGATCTTCAGAATCAATGAAAAGTAATATCTCACAAATGTAGATTTCTTCCACAAGTTGTTCACATGCACTCAACTAATATGGAACTTGCTGCATCTAATAGTTTCAGCAGTGGTGCCAAATACTAGTAGGTTGGTGAGTTGTTTAATACTAGATAATGGTGAGAGAGACCACATTTCAAAGGGGGTGCACCACCATAGAAGAGAGACACTAGTCTTTAGAAAGTGTGCATAGTGTAGACCTTCCATGTAGGTCTATATAAGTGTCCATGCAGGTTCGACACAAGTATCGGAATTCAATGTTGGTGGGTAACATATGGAGGTTGGTGAGTTGTTTGAGACTAGCTATTTTACCCTAGAATTCATAGCAAAGATTGTACTTAAAATCTAGGCATACCTCTAGGCTCTTACAATTATGTTGGTAGGAAACAACTATTAGAGACTAAATTTCATCCTTGAAACTATATAGGATAGCATATATATTTCAAGAACATAGCCTACTACTTATTAGTATATGATTTATTTAAGTCTTGAGAGATATTATTAGGAAGAAAAATGAGAAAATGGCACACATGCATCCTCAAAGGATTGAGAAACATACATCCAACACAAATCTCCTACTTTCAATGGCATCCTTCTACCATATCTCACCTCCATTTTCCTACCTCATAAAACTTAACAAGGGCTCAAAAATGCTCCCAATGTGCCCAAAAATTTCACACACTGCCGCATGGGTGATTAGAATTGGAAATTAATCCTCAAATTCAACACAAAATTATGAATTAGGCCTATTACTGCTGAAATTAATAGGCCTAACAAGTCAAAGAAGCTTGCTAGATCCTACACAAGCACAAAGAATTCACAACTCAATCAATTGATAGGAATCCCTTCCTTCCCATAAGCACATTCACTATGCTTACTTGTTTTCCTTTTTTCCCTTTTGCCACTTGTGAAACATGATCCCCATTATCCCTTCTAAGCAATCATGCACTTTATTTATTTAATAAAATGCATGGACTTCTTGCCCTTTATTACAAATTACATCACAAGAATTACATAATGAAATAAACTAACACAATGGAGTCTTCACTAATTTGCACTCATTTAATCAAAATACATGTTAACATTACATAGATTTTGTAGTGTTAGAGTTAGAGTGAGGCACCACACTACCAGAATAGGAAGGAGGGAGTGGAGTCACCCCTCCATTTTGGGGAAAAACTGATAAACCCTGGGAGGGGAGGATAGAAATAAAAGTTAAGAAGAGAATTCCACTAGATTAATTAAGGTTTTAGAGTTGATTAAGATCTCTAGGGTTGTAGATTAATTAAGGTAATTCAATCAGGGTTAAAAAAAAAATAGGAAAGAGCGACAAATTAACAAAGGAAAGCAAACTTAATAGTGTTGATGTATATGTAACTTCGGAATGTATTTCACTTGTATTTATTATATATTGTAACCCAATGTTTATTCTAGGATGTACTTGAGTTATGTCATGCCCTGATGTTCCTATTGGGAACGTCTATCATGTAAACAAGTCATGTCAAGTAATTATGGGTAACCCTCCTACTGTCTAAGGGTTAAATTCCCCGCAGTTCTAGGGCACTAGGGTTATTAGACTCTCCTAATAGAGGTCGGCCCTGGTAGGGTTTTAGTCATGTCGAGATTAGTATAAATAGAGAACTGGAGTCTCTATTTATCACACAACTCATACACACTCAAGTCTAGCGCATAATTGAGGAAGGAGAAGACATTGGGGCTAGACAAGAAGAAGGTTACTGCTGTCGGGAGATCACTGACTATTTTGGGGCTTTTCTATTTTGGTGTTGATTCTATCTTAGAGGAAGTTGCGGGGATTTCACCATTTATGGTTTCCCTGAGGATAAACATTGTGTTCATTGTCTCTTGTTTTTTATTGTTGTGCTTGTTATTCTCTCAGTAAAGATCCTAATATAATGCTAGCTTAATGATGAAATTCTAACATGGTATCAAAGCTAACCTGAAAAGAAGACACAGTGCAGCTGTGGGAACTAGGGATTCCTAGTTTTTGGATCTTCCTCCACATATTTTCATCAAAAGTAAGGTGGAATAACTCTCCTCCTTAGGGCACATCTTTCTGTCGAAGCAGAATCCAATTCTGAGGCTTTTCAGTTTTAGACCCAACACTGCTACCAAAAATTAGGGCTTTCACAGAAGAGGAATTTTTCAGTGAGCCCATGTCTGGATTGATATCCTCCCCAAAATCGAAGCTAGGGTCAAATTTCAAGGCATTTGGGTGGACAGATCTCTGGAAAGAAAAAACCCTAATTTGCTACTGAACCAACACTAGAGGATTTCAGCTCCAAATACAGATCTGACATCTTGACCTGGTAAGATCTAAATATTTTGTATTTCCATTTGAGGTTCTCAGTTTAAGATGTCTCATCATACCAAGCTTGATGAAAAGCTTGAGGGAGCTAATAACTTTCGAGCTTGGAAGTATAGGATCTCCCTGGTCCTGGAAGAGAATGAGTTGGACTCCTATATCAATGAGGAGGTTCCAGTTCCAAAGGGAGATGAGGTTAAGGCCTTACATAAGAAGAAGTTGGTTATGGTAAAGAGAATCATTGTTGATTCTATCAAGGATCATCTCATACCATAGGTGTCCTCCCTCAAGACACCTAAAGCTATGTTTGATGCCCTAACCAAATTGTTTGAAGGGAAGAACATAAACAAGAAGATGACTTTGAGAAACCAATTGAAGAGTGTGAAGATCCAGAATGTTGAGACTATTCAGTCCTACTTTACAAGGGTTTCTCAGATCAAGGAGCAGCTAGAAGCAGTAGATGAAGAAGTGGAAAATGCAGAGATTGTGATGACCACCTTGAATGGTCTCCCTAGATCATGGGACTCTTTCATTCAAGGAATATGTGCTAGAAAGAAGTTAGTCAAGTTCAAAAGAATATGAGAAGAATGCTCTCAAGAATAAGCTCAGATAGCAGCTCGAGAAGAGAAGATGGGTAGTGAAGATCAAGCTCTCATAGTTAACTCCAAGAAAAATAGGAGGAGCAATTATCACTCCAAAGGTAATATCTCACACTCTAGAAAAGATCTAAATACTATTAGATGTTACACATGTGATGAGAAAGGTCACATATCCAAATTCTTCCCTAACAAAAGAAATCTAAGGAAGAAGAACAAGAGAAGACATCATGCCCATGTTGCAGAGGACGATGAACCTTCCACAAAGAGAATCAGACAAGAGAGTGATGACTCTTCAAGTGAGGATGAATATGTCCTAATCTCTGCTCTCATGGGAACTGTTTCACATGGAAGCAATGATTGGCTTATAGACAGTGGTGCTTCCAAGCACATGAAGGGATTCAAAGAATCATTTGTGAAGTTATCTGAACATGAGTCACCTAACAAGGTGAAACTTGGGGATGACTACCAGTATCCAATAAAAGGTAGTGGTGAATCCTTCTATAAAATATACTCTGGAAAGTATTTGAAGATGGAGAATGTATTATTCATTCCAGGACTAAAGAAGAACCTCCTCTCCATATCTGCATTGGATGCAAAAGGAATGAGGGTTGCTTTTGTAGATTACCAAGTTCTTATGTGGCCAAAGGGAAAGAATTTTGACGATGCAATCATGATTGGAGAACAAGAAGGAGGTCTATACAAGTTGAAGGGCCAACCAGATCAAGATTTGGTTCATGACACAGTAGAACCAAATGAACTTTGGCATAGAAGGCTTGCACATGTACATTACAGAGCACTACCACTTGCAAGCAAAGTTGTTGAAGGTCTTCTAGAAATTCAAGCAAAACATGAAGGGGTCTGCAGAGGATGTGGGAAAGGAAAGAACACAAAGAATACATTTCCAAGCAGTGAGAGCAAAGCAAAAGGAATATTGGAAATCATCCACTCCGATGTATGCGGACCAATGTCATCAAGCTCACTAAGCGGGTATGTGTACTATGTTTCTTTTATTGATGACTTTTCTAGAAAGACATGGATTTACTTCATGAAGAATAAAGATGAAGTGTTTAGCAAGTTCAAGGAATTCAAAGCCTTGATCGAGAACCAGACTAAAAAGAAGATCAAGACTTTTTCGATCAGACAATGGCGGAGAATTCACTTCAGATGAGTTCAAGGAACTATGTAAGGACTCAAGGATTAAGAGGGAGTTGTCCACTCCTTACAATCCACAACAGAATGGGGTTGCAAAGAGGAAGAATAGAACTATCATGGAAGCTGCAAGAGCTATGCTTCATGATCAAGATATTCCTATGCATATTTGGAAGAAGCAGCCAGAACAACAGTGTATGTACAGAACCGTACTCCACATAGAGTACTCGAGAACAAGACTCCTGAAGAAGTCTTCTCTGACAAGAAACCAGAAGTCAGCCATCTTAGAATATTCGGTTGTCTTGTGTACATATACATTGCAAAAGAGAAGAGAACACAATTAGATCCTTCAGGAAAGAAGGGTATATTTGTGGGATACTCTGAAAGCTCGAAGGCTTACAGAATATACTTCCCAGGGTTCAAAAATATTGACATTAGCAGGGATGTAATATTTGACGAAGATTCAGCTTACATCAAATCCAGAAAGAAACCTGTTGAAGAACTTAAAGAAGCAGAAGCTCCCAAGATTCATGATACAATCATGAATGAAGAAAATCAAGAATTTGAAGAACCACAAAGACCTATAGATCCACCACAGGAGAAGAATCCTCACAAGAGGAAACCTACTTGGGTATAAGATATTATCCAAGGTGCGAAAAGATATGGGGTTCTAGAAGAGAATCTCAGAGAAAGAAAGAGGACCAGATCCTATTCCAGTTATGTAGCTTTACTATGTGACTTCATTGATAAAGAACCTTCCAAATATGAAGAAGCGGCAGAACGAAAAGAATGGAAGGATGCAATGATCGAAGAGTATCAATCGATCATGAAGAATGATGTTTGGGATGTTGTCCCAAGAGCAGAAGGGAAGTCAGTTGTAACTTCCAAATGGATCTACAAGATCAAGCATGCTGCAGACGGTAGCATTGAAAAGTGTAAGGAAAGATTTGTGGCTCAGGGTTTCTCTCAGAAAGAAGAAATAGACTATGAAGAAACCTTTGCACCTGTAGCCAGATACACTTCCATCAAATCGGTGCTTGCTCTAGCTGCAGTGATGAAATGGAAGATACACCAAATGGATGTCAAGACTGCTTTCTTGAATGTGTAGTAGAAGAGGAAGTGTATGTGGAGCAACCACTCAGTTTTGAGACACATGACAAGGAGTCTCATGTGTGTAGATTGAAGAAAGCCTTGTACGGTTTGAAACAAGCACCCAGGACATGGTATGGTAGAATTGATAGCTTCCTATCTAGTTTGGGGCTTACCAAGAGTAAAGCAGATTCCAACCTTTACTACAAGGTGGAATATGGAAATCCGGTGATACTTCTACTATATGTAGATGATTGTTTGTGACAAGTATGGATGGGTTGATTGCTAATACAAAGAGAAAGATTGCTGCTGAGTTCGAGATGAAGGACTTGGGAATGATGCATTATTTCCTAGGTATGGAGGTGTGGCAGACTATAGATGGAATATTTCTTGGACAAGGAAAGTATGTAGTAGAGATCCTGAAGAGATTTGGGATGATGGACTGCAAGGCATTAACCACACCCATGGCATCAAACCTGAAGCTATTGAGTGATGCTTCATGATTCCATGATGTATCATCATATTATTGGGTCCTTGATGTACCTGATGAACACTATTTTCTTTATTGTGAACACCTTGAGCCAATACTTGACAGATCCAAGACATGTTCACTTGACTGCTGCAAAACATATTCTGAGGTACCTGAAGGGTACAGTTGATTATGGGCTCAAGTATAAGGCTGATCAAAGGATTAACCTGGAGGGCTATGTTGATTCAGATTGGGCAGGTAGTTCCATCGATAGGAAGAGCACTTCAGGGTGTTTCTTCAGTATGGGATCAGGTGTGATCTCATGGTTTAGCAGGAAGCAATACTGTGTGGCACTGAGTACAGCTGAAGCAGAGTATGTTGCAGCTTGTTCAGCTAGTTGTGAGGCAATATGGCTGAGGAAGCTACTGTCTGATTTATTTGATCTCCAGTTAGATGCTACTTGTATATACTGTGACAACCAAAGTTGTGTAAAGTTGTCATAGAATCCAGTATTCCATGACAAGTCGAAGCATATCGAGATCAAGTATCACTATATCAGGGATATGGTGCAGAGAGGAGCAGTGAAGCTCCATTATGTTGCGATGGATGAACAGATAGCTGATGTGTTGACTAAGCCATTGGATAGGGTGAAGTTTGAGTACTTCAAGGAGAAGCTTGGTGTTCTCCAGATCGAGGTTCCTCCCAAAAGGAAGTGATGTGTCCGTGTTGAGCCCTTCTGACATGGTGAGAGGATTGGTTCCTTCCATGATTAGATGTAAGTGTTGTGCCATTCTGACATGGTGAGAGGATTGGTTCCTTCCATGGTAGGATGTAAGAGCTGTGACATGGTGAGAGGATTGGTTCCTTTCATTATCAAGTATATGTGTATGCCACATCCAGCATGAAAAAGGGCTAGCTCTGTGAAGACACATCTAGTATGAAAAAGAACTAGCTCTGTGTAGATGGCACATCCAACATGAAAAAGGGTTGGCTATGTGAAGACACATCTAGTATGAAAAAGGTCTAGCTCTGTGTAGATGGCACATCCAGCATGAAAAAGGGCTGGCTCTGTGGAGGCTTATCTAGTATGAAAAAGGACTAGCTTTGAGTAGCTGCCACATCTGGTATGAAAAAGGACCAGCTCTGTGATGCCTCATCTGGTATGAAAAAGGACTAGCTCTGTGATGCCTCGTCTAGTATGAAAAAGGAATAGATCTGAGAAGGCTCATCTAGTATGAAAAAGGACTAGCTCTGAGTAGCTGCCACATCTGGTATGAAAAAGGACTAGCTCTATGATGCCTCATCTGGTATGAAAAAGGACTAGCTCTATGATGCGTCATCTAGTATGAAAAAGGACTAGCTCTAAGAAGGCTCATATAGTATGAAAAAGGACTAGCTCTGAGTAGCTGACACATCTAGTATGAAAAAGGACCAGCTCTATGATGCCTCATCTGGTATGAAAAAGGACCAGCTTTGTGATGCCTCATCTAGTATGGAAAAGGACTAGCTCTGAGATGATACATCCAGTATGAAAAAGGACTAGCTCTGTAGAGGTTCCTATGATGAGAAGAATCAAGAGATAGCACCTATGATGATGCCCAGTGAAGATCCAGATCGAGTGATGATGATCCAGCAATGATGATCCAGATCCAGTGATGATGCCCAGTGATGATCCAGATCTAGTGATGATGCCCAGTGATGATCCAGATCTAGTGATGAACCAGATCCAGTGATGATGTCCCATGATGATCCAGATCGAGTGATGATCCAGATCCGATGATGAAGATGAATTGAAGATGAATATGACTTGAATATGACGAGGACTCATGATGCTCCAGAAGATACAGAGAAGAAGACTTGTGCTGAAAATTTTGTCAAAATAATACCTTCCTAGCTAAGAGGGAGTGTTGATGTATATGTAACTTCAGAATGTATTTCACTTGTATTTCTTATATATTGTAACCTGATGTTTATTCCAGTATGTACTTGAGTTATGGAATGCCTCGATGTTCCTATCAAGAAGGTCTATCATGTAAACAAGTCATGTCAAGTCATTATGGGTAACCCTCCTATTGTCTAAGGGTTAAAGTCCTTGCAGTTCCGGGGCACTAGGGTTATTAGACTCTCCTAAGTATAGGTCGGCCCTGGTAGGGTTTTAGTCATGTTGGGATTAGTATAAATAGAGAACTGGAGTCTCTATTTATCACACAAATCATACACACTCAAGTGTAGCGCATGGTTGAGGAAGGAGAAGACACTAGGGCTAGACAAGAAGAAGGTTACTGCTGTTGGGAGATCACTTACTGTTTTGGGGATTTTCTATTTTGGTGTTGATTCTATCTTTGAGGAAGTTGCGGGGTCTTCACCATTTATGGTTTCCCCAAGGATAAACAGTGTGTTCATTTTCTCTTGTGTTTGATAGTTGTGCTTGTTATTCTCTCAGTAAATATCCTAATATAATGCTAGCTTAATGATGAAATTCTAACAAATAGGGTCAATTCACTGGACTACACAAGGAGACACTATAAACACACAAGATCCATAAAAATGTTTAATGCACATTTCAGCTCATTTTGAGAAAAGCTGCATACTCTCAGGTAGATTTAGCTCATTTTTATTTTTTAATTATTTTTCTCAAATATTCAAACTCAAATATGAAACAATCAGACAAGCATGTCCACCATAGAAAAACCATACCTCAATATCCTTCATGTCCATCATGTCCCAGAAACATTGAGTTACAATAACCATTAGAGTACTTAAAAAAATAACAGTAATAAGAGTAGTGATCTATATCAGATCTAAGTTGTTAATGAAAGACAATAATATATAATAGTAGCATGATATATCAGATCTGAACCAATTATAAACACAACATAAGATAACTAAAAACAAGATGTTAGGGAAGAGCTCCCTTATCCTCACAAAAAATGCTTCTAAACAGACTTCAACATCTTAGGGTTAGGTTACTTGCATGCTATTGAACTAGAAAAACATACCTATGAAAGGAGAGAACCCAGAACTAGAAAACATCCTAAAATATATCATTCGGCCCTCACAAATAAAAACCAGTAGCAACACAACAGTACAACCAACTCTCAATAAAAAGTGACAGCAAAGTACTCCAAAAAAATCACATATGGTAGTGCTGTGGTGGATGGCACCTAAGGAGGGATATTAAGGTCAATGCAAGGGTGGAAAACCCTCCTAAGGGGTCATTCTAGTCATCAACAATATGTACATCAACATTTAAGGGTTGTATAGCTCAACGTTACTATGCAAGGGTCAATCACGAGTCACCACAAGGATAAACATCACATACAAGTAAACATGAAAGTCATCCTAACATAACAACGCAACATGACATCATACTAGGCTCATGCACATCAAGTCCCAAACTTCTCAATTGTATGTGGCCATGTCTCATGTGTCTCATACAAAGAGTGGAAGCTCATAATCATCATCACTGGATAATGAAGGTCATGTGGTCATATCATCTTCCTCAGGTTAACTCAGGAAGGGGTATCCAGCCCCTTGAGGATAACTATAGTCCTCGAAATATGTCACACATTATCAAAAATAAGATATGCACCGACTAATACAAATACAAATCTTAAATGTATACAACTAGATTTTTTTGTGTTTTTCTTTTTTTTTCATAAATTCCAAGATAGGGACATCTAATTCGTTGTCATTTAACATTGAAATGGTTGTGCCCTCTGGGTGAATCCACGGACCTGGGTAACACTTTTTGGCAAGCGCAT
Organism: Pseudotsuga menziesii; assembly: GCA_001517045.1. Classification (NCBI taxonomy): domain Eukaryota; kingdom Viridiplantae; phylum Streptophyta; class Pinopsida; order Pinales; family Pinaceae; genus Pseudotsuga; species Pseudotsuga menziesii. Next base: position 141 of record LPNX010805749.1, on the reverse strand, counting down.
CTTGCCAAAAACAAAAAAACGTACCTCGATCGAGGGTTTATACTCGACCGAGGTATGTACCTCGGTCGAGGTACATAGCTCGACCGAGGTCCATACCTCGGTCGAGGTATCTTTTTTTTTTTAAATTATAAAATGGGGCCG